>CALNHZ020000731.1:0-14957 GCA_940586395.1 Vitis riparia x Vitis cinerea | reverse complement strand
CACACTAATTCTAGCCTTCTCGGGTACTCGCCGGGAGAGTTTTTCGGTACTCGCACGGATTCTACCTTGTCCCGGTATTCGCCCGAATTCTATCATTTTCTTGTATTCACACTAATTCTAGCCTTCTCGGGGACTCGCCGAGAGAGTTTTTCGGTACTCGCACGGATTCTACCTTGTCCCGGTACTCGCCCGAATTCTACCAATTTTTGTGTCACAATGATTCTGCCTTTTCGGGTACTCGCCGGGACAGTTTTTCGGTACTCGCACGGATTCTACCTTGTCCCGGTATTCGCCCGAATTCTACATTTTCTTGTGTCACACTAATTCTAGCCTTTTCGGGTACTCGCCGGGACAGTTTTTCGGTACTCGCACGGATTCTACCTTGTCCCGGTACTCGCCCGAATTCTACCATTTCTTGTGGTCACACTGATTCTTGCCTTTCGGGGTACTCGCCGGGAGAGTTTTTCGGTACTCGCACGGATTCTACCTTGTCCCGGTACTCGCCCGAATTCTACCAATTTCTTGTGCTCACAATGATTCTTGCCTTTTCGGGTACTCGCGGGACAGTTTTTCGGTACTCGCACGGATTCTACCTTGTCCCGGTATTCGCCCGAATTCTATCATTTTCTGGTATTCACACTAATTCTAGCCTTCTCGGGTACTCGCCGAGAGAGTTTTTCGGTACTCGCACGGATTCTACCTTGTCCCGGTATTCGCCCGAATTCTATCATTTTCTTGTATTCACACTGATTCTTGCCTTTTCGGGTACTCGCCGAGGGAGTTTTTCGGTACTCGCACGGATTCTACCTTGTCCCGGTATTCGCCCGAATTCTATCATTTTCTGTATTCACACTAATTCTAGCCTTCTCGGGTACTCGCCGGAGAGTTTTTCGGTACTCGCACGGATTCTACCTTGTCCCGGTATTCGCCCGAATTCTATCATTTTTTGGTATTCACACTAATTCTAGCCTTCTCGGGTACTCGCCGAGAGAGTTTTTCGGTACTCGCACGGATTCTACCTTGTCCCGGTACTCGCCCGAATTCTACCATTTTCTTGTTTCACACTGAATTCTTGCCTTTTCGGGTACTCGCCGGGACAGTTTTTCGGTACTCGCACGGATTCTACCTTGTCCCGGTACTCGCCCGAATTCTACCAATTTCTTGTGGTCACACTGATTCTTGCCTTTTCGGGTACTCGCCGGGACAGTTTTTCGGTACTCGCACGGATTCTACCTTGTCCCGGTATTCGCCCGAATTCTATCATTTTTCTGGTATTCACACTAATTCTAGCCTTCTCGGGTACTCGCCGAGAGAGTTTTTCGGTACTCGCACGGATTCTACCTTGTCCCGGTATTCGCCCGAATTCTATCATTTTCTTGTATTCACATAATTCTAGCCTTCTCGGGTACTCGCCGAGACAGTTTTTCGGTACTCGCACGGATTCTACCTTGTCCCGGTACTCGCCCGAATTCTACAATTTCTTGTGGTCACACACTATTCTTGCCTTTTCGGGTACTCGCCGGGACAGTTTTTCGGTACTCGCACGGATTCTACCTTGTCCCGGTACTCGCCCGAATTCTACCAATTTCTTGTGGTCACACTGATTCTTGCCTTTCGGGTACTCGCCGGGACAGTTTTTCGGTACTCGCACGGATTCTACCTTGTCCCGGTATTCGCCCGAATTCTATCAATTTCTTGTATTCACACTGATTCTAGCCTTTTCGGGTACTCGCCGAGAGAGTTTTTCGGTACTCGCACGGATTCTACCTTGTCCCGGTACTCGCCCGAATTCTACCAATTTCTTGTGGTCACAATGATTCTTGCCTTTTCGGGTACTCGCCGGGACAGTTTTTCGGTACTCGCACGGATTCTACCTTGTCCCGGTATTCGCCCGAATTCTATCATTTTCTGGTATCACACTAATTCTAGCCTTCTCGGGTACTCGCCGAGAGAGTTTTTCGGTACTCGCACGGATTCTACCTTGTCCCGGTATTCGCCCGAATTCTATCATTTTCTGGTATTCACACTAATTCTAGCCTTCTCGGGGACTCGCCGAGAGAGTTTTTCGGTACTCGCACGGATTCTACCTTGTCCCGGTACTCGCCGAATTCTACCATTTCTTGTTGTCACACTGATTCTTGCCTTTTCGGGTACTCGCCGGACAGTTTTTCGGTACTCGCACGGATTCTACCTTGTCCCGGTACTCGCCCGAATTCTACCATTTCTTGTGGTCACACTGATTCTTGCCTTTTCGGGTACTCGCCGGGACAGTTTTTCGGTACTCGCACGGATTCTACCTTGTCCCGGTACTCGCCCGAATTCTACCAATTTCTTGTGGTCACAATGATTCTTGCCTTTTCGGGTACTCGCCGGGACAGTTTTTCGGTACTCGCACGGATTCTACCTTGTCCCGGTATTCGCCCGAATTCTATCATTTTCTGGTATTCACACTAATTCTAGCCTTCTCGGGTACTCGCCGAGAGAGTTTTTCGGTACTCGCACGGATTCTACCTTGTCCCGGTACTCGCCCGAATTCTACCAATTTCTGTGGTCACAATGATTCTTGCCTTTTCGGGTACTCGCCGGACAGTTTTTCGGTACTCGCACGGATTCTACCTTGTCCCGGTATTCGCCCGAATTCTACCAATTTCTTGGTGTCACACTGATTCTTGCCTTTTCGGGTACTCGCCGGAGACAGTTTTTCGGTACTCGCACGGATTCTACCTTGTCCCGTACTCGCCCGAATTCTACCAATTTTTGTGGTCACATGATTCTTGCCTTTTCGGGTACTCGCCGGGACAGTTTTTCGGTACTCGCACGGATTCTACCTTGTCCCGGTATTCGCCCGAATTCTATCATTTTCTGGTATTCACACTAATTCTAGCCTTCTCGGGGACTCGCCGAGAGAGTTTTTCGGTACTCGCACGGATTCTACCTTGTCCCGGTACTCGCCCGAATTCTACCAATTTTGTGGTCACAATGATTCTGCCTTTTCGGGTACTCGCCGGGACAGTTTTTCGGTACTCGCACGGATTCTACCTTGTCCCGGTATTCGCCCGAATTCTATCATTTTCTGGTATTCACACTAATTCTAGCCTTCTCGGGTACTCGCCGAGAGAGTTTTTCGGTACTCGCACGGATTCTACCTTGTCCCGGTATTCGCCCGAATTCTATCATTTCTTGTATTCACACTAATTCTAGCCTTCTCGGGGACTCGCCGGAGAGTTTTTCGGTACTCGCACGGATTCTACCTTGTCCCGGTACTCGCCCGAATTCTACCAATTTCTTGTGGTCACACTGATTCTTGCCTTTTCGGGTACTCGCCGGACAGTTTTTCGGTACTCGCACGGATTCTACTTGTCCCGGTACTCGCCCGAATTCTACCAATTTCTTGTTGTCACAAGATTCTTGCCTTTTCGGGTACTCGCCGGGACAGTTTTTCGGTACTCGCACGGATTCTACCTTGTCCCGGTACTCGCCCGAATTCTACCAATTTCTTGTGGTCACACTGATTCTTGCCTTTTCGGGTACTCGCCGGGACAGTTTTTCGGTACTCGCACGGATTCTACCTTGTCCCGGTACTCGCCCGAATTCTACCAATTTCTTGTGGTCACACTGATTCTTGCCTTTTCGGGTACTCGCCGGGACAGTTTTCTCGGTACTCGCACGGATTCTACCTTGTCCCGGTATTCGCCCGAATTCTATCATTTTCTGGTATTCACACTATTCTAGCCTTCTCGGGTACTCGCCGAGAGAGTTTTTCGGTACTCGCACGGATTCTACCTTGTCCCGGTTCTCGCCGAATTCTATCATTTTCTGGTATTCACACTAATTCTAGCCTTCTCGGGTACTCGCCGAGAGAGTTTTTCGGTACTCGCACGGATTTCTTCTCCCCGGTATTCGCCCGAATTCTATCATTTTCTGGTATTCACACTAATTCTAGCCTTTCTCGGGTACTCGCCGAGAGAGTTTTTCGGTACTCGCACGGATTCTACCTTGTCCCGGTATTCGCCCGAATTCTATCATTTTCTGGTATCACACTAATTCTAGCCTTCTCGGGTACTCGCCGAGAGAGTTTTTCGGTACTCGCACGGATTCTACCTTGTCCCGGTACTCGCCCGAATTCTACCAATTTCTTGTGTTCACACTGATTCTTGCCTTTCGGGTACTCGCCGGGACAGTTTTTCGGTACTCGCACGGATTCTACCTTGTCCCGGTACTCGCCCGAATTCTACCATTTTGTGGTCACACTGATTCTTGCCTTTCGGGTACTCGCCGGGACAGTTTTTCGGTACTCGCACGGATTCTACCTTGTCCCGGTACTCGCCCGAATTCTACCAATTCTTGTGGTCACACTGATTCTTGCCTTTCGGGTACTCGCCGGGACAGTTTTTCGGTACTCGCACGGATTCTACCTTGTCCCGGTACTCGCCCGAATTCTACCAATTTCTGGTGGTCACACTGATTCTGCCTTTTCGGGTACTCGCCGGGACAGTTTTTCGGTACTCGCACGGATTCTACCTTGTCCCGGTATTCGCCCGAATTCTATCATTTCTGGTATTCACACTAATTCTAGCCTTCTCGGGTACTCGCCGGAGAGTTTTTCGGTACTCGCACGGATTCTACCTTGTCCCGGTATTCGCCCGAATTCTATCATTTTCTGGTATTCACACTAATTCTAGCCTTCTCGGGTACTCGCCGAGAGAGTTTTTCGGTACTCGCACGGATTCTACCTTGTCCCGGTACTCGCCCGAATTCTACCAATTTCTTGTGGTCACAATGATTCTTGCCTTTCGGGTACTCGCCGGACAGTTTTTCGGTACTCGCACGGATTCTACCTTGTCCCGGTATTCGCCCGAATTCTATCATTTTCTGGTATTCACACTAATTCTAGCCTTCTCGGGGACTCGCCGAGAGAGTTTTTCGGTACTCGCACGGATTCTACCTTGTCCCGGTACTCGCCCGAATTCTACCAATTCTTGTGGTCACATGATTCTTGCCTTTTCGGGTACTCGCCGGACAGTTTTTCGGTACTCGCACGGATTCTACCTTGTCCCGGTATTCGCCCGAATTCTATCATTTTTGTTTCACACTGATTCTAGCCTTTTCGGGTACTCGCCGGAGAGTTTTTCGGTACTCGCACGGATTCTACCTTGTCCCGGTACTCGCCCGAATTCTACCAATTTCTTGTGGTCACAATGATCTTGCCTTTTCGGGTACTCGCCGGGACAGTTTTTCGGTACTCGCACGGATTCTACCTTGTCCCGGTATTCGCCCGAATTCTATCATTTCTGGTATTCACACTAATTCTAGCCTTCTCGGGGACTCGCCGAGAGATTTTTCGGTACTCGCACGGATTCTACCTTGTCCCGGTACTCGCCCGAATTCTACCAATTCTTGTGGTCACAATGATTCTTGCCTTTTCGGGTACTCGCCGGGACAGTTTTTCGGTACTCGCACGGATTCTACCTTGTCCCGGTATTCGCCCGAATTCTATCATTTTTGGTATTCACACTAATTCTAGCCTTCTCGGGTACTCGCCGAGAGAGTTTTTCGGTACTCGCACGGATTCTACCTTGTCCCGGTATTCGCCCGAATTCTATCATTTTCTGGTATTCACACTAATTCTAGCCTTCTCGGGGACTCGCCGAGAGTTTTTCGGTACTCGCACGGATTCTACCTTGTCCCGGTACTCGCCCGAATTCTACCAATTTCTTGTGGTCACAATGATTCTTGCCTTTTCGGGTACTCGCCGGGACAGTTTTTCGGTACTCGCACGGATTCTACCTTGTCCCGGTACTCGCCCGAATTCTACCAATTTCTTGTTGTCACAATGATTCTTGCCTTTTCGGGTACTCGCCGGGACAGTTTTTCGGTACTCGCACGGATTCTACCTTGTCCCGGTACTCGCCCGAATTCTACCAATTTCTTGTGGTCACACTGATTCTTGCCTTTTCGGGTACTCGCGGGACAGTTTTTCGGTACTCGCACGGATTCTACCTTGTCCCGGTACTCGCCCGAATTCTACCAATTTCTTGTGGTCACAATGATTCTTGCCTTTCGGGTACTCGCCGGACAGTTTTTCGGTACTCGCACGGATTCTACCTTGTCCCGGTATTCGCCCGAATTCTATCATTTCTGGTATTCACACTAATTCTAGCCTTCTCGGGTACTCGCCGAGAGAGTTTTTCGGTACTCGCACGGATTCTACCTTGTCCCGGTATCTCGCCCGAATTCTATCATTTTTGGTATTCACACTAATTCTAGCCTTCTCGGGTACTCGCCGAGAGAGTTTTTCGGTACTCGCACGGATTCTACCTTGTCCCGGTATTCGCCCGAATTCTATCATTTTCTGTATTCACATGATTCTAGCCTTCTCGGGTACTCGCCGAGAGAGTTTTTCGGTACTCGCACGGATTCTACCTTGTCCCGGTATTCGCCCGAATTCTATCATTTCTGGTATTCACACTAATTCTAGCCTTTTCGGGGACTCGCCGAGAGAGTTTTTCGGTACTCGCACGGATTCTACCTTGTCCCGGTACTCGCCCGAATTCTACCAATTTTCTTGTGGTCACAATGATTCTTGCCTTTTCGGGTACTCGCCGGGACAGTTTTTCGGTACTCGCACGGATTCTACCTTGTCCCGGTACTCGCCCGAATTCTACCATTTCTTGTGGTCACACTGATTCTTGCCTTTTCGGGTACTCGCCGGGACAGTTTTTCGGTACTCGCACGGATTCTACCTTGTCCCGGTATTCGCCCGAATTCTACCAATTTCTGTATTCACACTGATTCTAGCCTTTTCGGGTACTCGCCGGGAGAGTTTTTCGGTACTCGCACGGATTCTACCTTGTCCCGGTACTCGCCCGAATTCTACCAATTTCTTGTGGTCACACTGATTCTTGCCTTTTCGGGGTACTCGCCGGGACAGTTTTTCGGTACTCGCACGGATTCTACCTTGTCCCGGTATTCGCCCGAATTCTATCATTTTTGGTATTCACACTAATTCTAGCCTTCTCGGGTACTCGCCGAGAGAGTTTTTCGGTACTCGCACGGATTCTACCTTGTCCCGGTATCGCCCGAATTCTATCATTTTCTGTATTCACACTAATTCTAGCCTTCTCGGGGACTCGCCGAGAGAGTTTTTCGGTACTCGCACGGATTCTACCTTGTCCCGGTACTCGCCCGAATTCTACCAATTTTTTGTGGTCACACTGATTCTTGCCTTTTCGGGTACTCGCCGGGACAGTTTTTCGGTACTCGCACGGATTCTACCTTGTCCCGGTACTCGCCCGAATTCTACCAATTTCTGTGGTCACACTGATTCTTGCCTTTCGGGTACTCGCCGGGACAGTTTTTCGGTACTCGCACGGATTCTACCTTGTCCCGGTATACTCGCCCGAATTCTACCATTTCTGGTATTCACACTAATTCTAGCCTTCTCGGGTACTCGCCGAGAGAGTTTTTCGGTACTCGCACGGATTCTACCTTGTCCCGGTATTCGCCCGAATTCTATCATTTTCTTGTATTCACACTAATTCTAGCCTTCTCGGGTACTCGCCGAGAGAGTTTTCGGTACTCGCACGGATTCTACCTTGTCCCGGTACTCGCCCGAATTCTACCAATTTCTTGTGGTCACACTGATTCTTGCCTTTTCGGGTACTCGCCGGGACAGTTTTTCGGTACTCGCACGGATTCTACCTTGTCCCGGTATTCGCCCGAATTCTATCATTTTTTCTGGTATTCACACTAATTCTTGCCTTCTCGGGTACTCGCGGAGAGAGTTTTTCGGTACTCGCACGGATTCTACCTTGTCCCGGTATTCGCCCGAATTCTATCATTTTTGGTATTCACACTAATTCTAGCCTTTCGGGACTCCGAGAGAGTTTTTCGGTACTCGCACGGATTCTACCTTGTCCCGGTACTCGCCCGAATTCTACCAATTTCTGTGGTCACAATGATTCTTGCCTTTTCGGGTACTCGCCGGGACAGTTTTTCGGTACTCGCACGGATTCTACCTTGTCCCGGTATTCGCCCGAATTCTATCATTTTCTGGTATTCACACTAATTCTAGCCTTCTCGGGACTCGCCGAGAGAGTTTTTCGGTACTCGCACGGATTCTACCTTGTCCCGGTACTCGCCCGAATTCTACCAATTTCTTGTGGTCACATGATTCTTGCCTTTTCGGGTACTCGCCGGGACAGTTTTTCGGTACTCGCACGGATTCTACCTTGTCCCGGTACTCGCCCGAATTCTACCATTTCTGTTGTCACACTGATTCTTGCCTTTTCGGGTACTCGCCGGGACAGTTTTTCGGTACTCGCACGGATTCTACCTTGTCCCGGTACTCCCGAACTCTACCAATTTCTTGTGGTCACACTGATTCTTGCCTTTTCGGGTACTCGCCGGGACAGTTTTTCGGTACTCGCACGGATTCTACCTTGTCCCGGTACTCGCCCGAATTCTACAATTTCTGTGGTCACACTGATTCTTGCCTTTTCGGGTACTCGCCGGGACAGTTTTTCGGTACTCGCACGGATTCTACCTTGTCCCGGTATTCGCCCGAATTCTATCATTTCTGGTATTCACACTAATTCTAGCCTTCTCGGGTACTCGCCGAGAGAGTTTTTCGGTACTCGCACGGATTCTACCTTGTCCCGGTATTCGCCCGAATTCTATCATTTTCTGGTATTCACACTAATTCTAGCCTTCTCGGGGACTCGCCGAGAGAGTTTTTCGGTACTCGCACGGATTCTACCTTGTCCCGGTACTCGCCCGAATTCTACCATTTCTTGTGGTCACAATGATTCTTGCCTTTTCGGGTACTCGCCGGGACAGTTTTTCGGTACTCGCACGGATTCTACCTTGTCCCGGTATTCGCCCGAATTCTATCATTTTTTGGTATTCACACTAATTCTAGCCTTTTCGGGTACTCGCCGAGAGAGTTTTTCGGTACTCGCACGGATTCTACCTTGTCCCGGTATTCGCCCGAATTCTATCATTTTCTGGTATTCACACTAATTCTAGCCTTCTCGGGTACTCGCCGAGAGAGTTTTTCGGTACTCGCACGGATTCTACCTTGTCCCGGTACTCGCCCGAATTCTACCAATTTCTTGTGGTCACAACTGATTCTTGCCTTTTCGGGGTACTCGCCGGGACAGTTTTTCGGTACTCGCACGGATTCTACCTTGTCCCGGTACTCGCCCGAATTCTACCAATTTTGTGGTCACACTGATTCTTGCCTTTTCGGGTACTCGCCGGGACAGTTTTTCGGTACTCGCACGGATTCTACCTTGTCCCGGTATTCGCCCGAATTCTATCATTTTCTGGTATTCACACTAATTCTAGCCCTCTTCGGGTACTCGCCGAGAGAGAGTTTTCGGTACTCGCACGGATTCTACCTTGTCCCGGTATTCGCCCGAATTCTATCATTTTCTGGTATTCACACTAATTCTAGCCTTCTCGGGGACTCGCCGAGAGAGTTTTCGGTACTCGCACGGATTCTACCTTGTCCCGGTACTCGCCCGAATTCTACCAATTTCTTGTGGTCACAATGATTCTTGCCTTTTCGGGTACTCGCCGGGACAGTTTTTCGGTACTCGCACGGATTCTACCTTGTCCCGGTATTCGCCCGAATTCTATCATTTTCTGGTATTCACACTAATTCTAGCCTTCTCGGGTACTCGCCGAGAGAGTTTTTCGGTACTCGCACGGATTCTACCTTGTCCCGGTATTCGCCCGAATTCTATCATTTTCTGGTATTCACACTAATTCTAGCCTTCTCGGGGACTCGCCGAGAGAGTTTTTCGGTACTCGCACGGATTCTACCTTGTCCCGGTACTCGCCCGAATTCTACCAATTTCTTGTGGTCACAATGATTCTTGCCTTTTCGGGTACTCGCCGGGACAGTTTTTCGGTACTCGCACGGATTCTACCTTGTCCCGGTATTCGCCCGAATTCTATCATTTTCTGGTATTCACACTAATTCTAGCCTTCTCGGGTACTCGCCGAGAGAGTTTTTCGGTACTCGCACGGATTCTACCTTGTCCCGGTACTCGCCCGAATTCTACCATTTCTGTGGTCACAATGATTCTTGCCTTTTCGGGTACTCGCCGGGACAGTTTTTCGGTACTCGCACGGATTCTACCTTGTCCCGGTACTCGCCCGAATTCTACCATTTCTGTTGTCACACTGATTCTTGCCTTTTCGGGTACTCGCCGGGAGAGTTTTTCGGTACTCGCACGGATTCTACCTTGTCCCGGTACTCGCCCGAATTCTACCAATTTCTTGTGGTCACACTGATTCTTGCCTTTTCGGGTACTCGCCGGGACAGTTTTTCGGTACTCGCACGGATTCTACCTTGTCCCGGTACTCGCCCGAATTCTACCATTTTCTTGTGGTCACACTGATTCTTGCCTTTTCGGGTACTCGCCGGGACAGTTTTTCGGTACTCGCACGGATTCTACCTTGTCCCGGTATTCGCCCGAATTCTACCATTTTCTGGTATTCACACTATTCTAGCCTTCTCGGGTACTCGCCGAGAGAGTTTTTCGGTACTCGCACGGATTCTACCTTGTCCCGGTATTCGCCCGAATTCTATCATTTTCTGGTATTCACACTAATTCTAGCCTTCTCGGGGACTCGCCGAGAGAGTTTTTCGGTACTCGCACGGATTCTACCTTGTCCCGGTATTCGCCCGAATTCTATCATTTTTGGTATTCACACTAATTCTAGCCTTCTCGGGTACTCGCCGAGAGAGTTTTTCGGTACTCGCACGGATTCTACCTTGTCCCGGTACTCGCCCGAATTCTACCAATTTCTGTGGTCACAATGATTCTTGCCTTTTCGGGTACTCGCCGGGACAGTTTTTCGGTACTCGCACGGATTCTACCTTGTCCCGGTACTCGCCCGAATTCTACCAATTTCTTGTGGTCACACTGATTCTGCCTTTCGGGTACTCGCCGGGACAGTTTTTCGGTACTCGCACGGATTCTACCTTGTCCCGGTATTCGCCCGAATTCTATCATTTTCTGGTATTCACACTAATTCTAGCCTTCTCGGGTACTCGCCGAGAGAGTTTTTCGGTACTCGCACGGATTCTACCTTGTCCCGGTATTCGCCCGAATTCTATCATTTTCTGGTATTCACACTAATTCTAGCCTTCTCGGGGACTCGCCGAGAGAGTTTTTCGGTACTCGCACGGATTCTACCTTGTCCCGGTACTCGCCCGAATTCTACCAATTTCTTGTGGTCACAATGATTCTTGCCTTTTCGGGTACTCGCCGGGACAGTTTTTCGGTACTCGCACGGATTCTACCTTGTCCCGGTATTCGCCCGAATTCTATCATTTTTGGTATTCACACTAATTCTAGCCTTCTCGGGTACTCGCCGAGAGAGTTTTTCGGTACTCGCACGGATTCTACCTTGTCCCGTACTCGCCCGAATTCTACCAATTTCTTGTGGTCACACTGATTCTTGCCTTTCGGGTACTCGCCGGGACAGTTTTTCGGTACTCGCACGGATTCTACCTTGTCCCGGTACTCGCCCGAATTCTACCAATTTCTTGTGGTCACACTGATTTTGCCTTTCGGGTACTCGCCGGGACAGTTTTTCGGTACTCGCACGGATTCTACCTTGTCCCGGTACTCGCCCGAATTCTACCAATTCTGTGGTCACAATGATTCTGCCTTTCGGGTACTCGCCGGGACAGTTTTCTCGGTACTCGCACGGATTCTACCTTGTCCGGTATTCGCCCGAATTCTATCATTTTCTGGTATTCACACTAATTCTAGCCTTCTCGGGTACTCGCCGAGAGAGTTTTTCGGTACTCGCACGGATTCTACCTTGTCCCGGTATTCGCCCGAATTCTATCATTTTCTGGTATTCACACTAATTCTAGCCTTCTCGGGACTCGCCGAGAGAGTTTTTCGGTACTCGCACGGATTCTACCTTGTCCCGGTACTCGCCCGAATTCTACCAATTTCTTGTGGTCACACTGATTCTTGCCTTTTCGGGTACTCGCCGGGACAGTTTTTCGGTACTCGCACGGATTCTACCTTGTCCCGGTATTCGCCCGAATTCTACATTTTTGTATTCACACTAATTCTAGCCTTTTCGGGTACTCGCCGGAGAGAGTTTCGGTACTCGCACGGATTCTACCTTGTCCGGTATTCGCCCGAATTCTATCATTTTCTGGTATTCACACTAATTCTAGCCTTCTCGGGACTCGCCGAGAGAGTTTTTCGGTACTCGCACGGATTCTACCTTGTCCCGGTACTCGCCCGAATTCTACCAATTTCTTGTGGTCACAATGATTCTTGCCTTTTGGTACTCGCCGGGACAGTTTTTCGGTACTCGCACGGATTCTACCTTGTCCCGGTATTCGCCCGAATTCTATCATTTTCTGGTATTCACACTAATTCTAGCCTTCTCGGGTACTCGCCGAGAGAGTTTTTCGGTACTCGCACGGATTCTACCTTGTCCCGGTATTCGCCCGAATTCTATATTTTTCTGTATTCACACTAATTCTAGCCTTCTCGGGTACTCGCCGGGAGAGTTTTTCGGTACTCGCACGGATTCTACCTTGTCCCGGTACTCGCCCGAATTCTACCAATTTCTTGTGGTCACAATGATTCTTGCTTTTCGGGGTACTCGCCGGGACAGTTTTTCGGTACTCGCACGGATTCTACCTTGTCCCGGTATTCGCCCGAATTCTACCATTTTCTGGTATTCACACTGATTCTAGCCTTCTCGGGTACTCGCCGAGAGAGTTTTTCGGTACTCGCACGGATTCTACCTTGTCCCGGTATTCGCCCGAATTCTATCATTTTCTGGTATTCACACTAATTCTAGCCTTCTCGGGTACTCGCCGAGAGTTTTTCGGTACTCGCACGGATTCTACCTTGTCCCGGTACTCGCCCGAATTCTACCAATTCTTGTGGTCACAAGATTCTTGCCTTTTCGGGTACTCGCCGGGACAGTTTTTCGGTACTCGCACGGATTCTACCTTGTCCCGGTACTCGCCCGAATTCTATCATTTTCTGGTATTCACACTAATTCTAGCCTTCTCGGGGACTCGCCGAGAGAGTTTTTCGGTACTCGCACGGATTCTACCTTGTCCCGGTACTCGCCCGAATTCTACCAATTTCTTTGGTCACAATGATTCTTGCCTTTCGGGTACTCGCCGGGACAGTTTTTCGGTACTCGCACGGATTCTACTTGTCCCGGTACTCGCCCGAATTCTACCAATTCTTGTTGTCACACTGATTCTTGCCTTTTCGGGGTACTCGCCGGGACAGTTTTTCGGTACTCGCACGGATTCTACCTTGTCCCGGTACTCGCCCGAATTCTACCAATTTCTTGTGGTCACACTGATTCTTGCCTTTCGGGTACTCGCCGGGACAGTTTTTCGGTACTCGCACGGATTCTACCTTGTCCCGGTATTCGCCCGAATTCTATCATTTTCTGGTATTCACACTAATTCTAGCCTTCTCGGGTACTCGCCGAGAGAGTTTTTCGGTACTCGCACGGATTCTACCTTGTCCCGGTATTCGCCCGAATTCTATCATTTTCTGGTATTCACACTAATTCTAGCCTTCTCGGGTACTCGCCGAGAGAGTTTTTCGGTACTCGCACGGATTCTACCTTGTCCCGGTATTCGCCCGAATTCTACCATTTTCTGGTATTCACACTGATTCTTGCCTTCTCGGGTACTCGCCGAGAGAGTTTTTCGGTACTCGCACGGATTCTACCTTGTCCCGGTACTCGCCCGAATTCTACCAATTTCTTGTGGTCACACTGATTTTGCCTTTTCGGGTACTCGCCGGGACAGTTTTTCGGTACTCGCACGGATTCTACCTTGTCCCGGTACTCGCCCGAATTCTACCAATTTTCTTGTGTCACAATGATTCTTGCCTTTTCGGGTACTCGCCGGGACATTTTCGGTACTCGCACGGATTCTACCTTGTCCCGGTACTCGCCCGAATTCTACCAATTTCTTGTGGTCACAATTGTCTTCTATCCTTGCCTTTTCGGGTACTCGCGGGACAGTTTTTCGGTACTCGCACGGATTCTACCTTGTCCCGGTATTCGCCCGAATTCTATCATTTTCTGGTATTCACACTAATTCTAGCCTTCTCGGGTACTCGCCGAGAGAGTTTTTCGGTACTCGCACGGATTCTACCTTGTCCCGGTATTCGCCCGAATTCTATCATTTTTTGGTATTCACACTATTCTAGCCTTTCGGGGTACTCGCCGAGAGGTTTTCGGTACTCGCACGGATTCTACCTTGTCCCGGTACTCGCCCGAATTCTACCAATTTCTTGTGGTCACAATGATTCTGCCTTTTCGGGTACTCGCCGGGACAGTTTTTCGGTACTCGCACGGATTCTACCTTGTCCCGGTACTCGCCCGAATTCTACCAATTTCTTGTATTCACACTAATTCTTGCCTTTTCGGGTACTCGCCGGGAGAGTTTTTCGGTACTCGCACGGATTCTACCTTGTCCCGGTATTCGCCCGAATTCTATCATTTTTGGTATTCACACTAATTCTAGCCTTCTCGGGTACTCGCCGAGAGAGTTTTTCGGTACTCGCACGGATTCTACCTTGTCCCGGTACTCGCCCGAATTCTACCAATTTCTTGTGGTCACACTGATTCTTGCCTTTTCGGGTACTCGCCGGGACAGTTTTCGGTACTCGCACGGATTCTACCTTGTCCCGGTACTCGCCCGAATTCTACCAATTTCTTGTGGTCACACTGATTCTGCCTTTCGGGTACTCGCCGGGACAGTTTTTCGGTACTCGCACGGATTCTACCTTGTCCCGGTATTCGCCCGAATTCTATCATTTTCTGGTATTCACACTAATTCTAGCCTTCTCGGGGTACTCGCCGAGAGAGTTTCGGTACTCGCACGGATTCTACCTTGTCCCGGTACTCGCCCGAATTCTACCAATTTC
>CALNHZ020000730.1:0-15018 GCA_940586395.1 Vitis riparia x Vitis cinerea | reverse complement strand
GTACTCACAATGATTGTAACTTTTCCGGGACTCGCCGGATCAGTTTTTCGGTACTCGCAAGGATTCCCCTTATCCGGTACTGGCCCGGATTCTACTCTTTGCGGTACTCACACTGATTGTACCTTTTTCGGGACTCGCCCGGTCAGTTTTTCGGTACTCCACGGATTCTACCTGATCCCGGTACTGGCCCGGATTTACTATTTTCGGTATCACAATGATTGTAACCTTTTCGGGACTCGCCGGGTCAGTTTTTCGGTACTCGCACGGATTCAACCTCATCCCGGTACTGGCCCGGATTCTACTATTTTGCGGTACTCACACTGATTGTAACCTTTTTCGGGACTCGCCCGGTCAGTTTTTCGGTACTCGCACGGATTCTACCTGATCCCGGTACTGGCCCGGATTCTACTATTTTTCGGTATTCACAATGATTGTAACCTTTTCCGGGACCGCTGGGTCAGTTTTTCCGTACTCGCAGGATTCTACTGATCCCGGTACTGGCCCGGATTCTACTATTTTGTTGGTACTCACAATGATTGTAACCTTTTCCGGGACTCGCCGGATCAGTTTTTCGGTACTCGCACGGATTCAACCTATCCCGGTACTGGCCCGGATTCTACTATTTTGCGGTACTCACACTGATTGTAACCTTTTTCGGGACTCGCCCGGTCAGTTTTTGGTACTCGCACGGATTCTACCTGATCCCGGTAATGGCCCGGATTCTACTATTTTCGGTATTCACAATGATTGTAACCTTTTCCGGGACTCGCCGGGTCAGTTTTTCCGTACTCGCACGGATTCTACCTGATCCCGGTACTGGCCCGGATTTCTACTATTTTGCGGTACTCACTGATTGTAACCTTTTCCGGGACTCGCCGTCAGTTTTTCCGTACTCGCACGGATTCAACCTGATCCCGGTACTGGCCCGGATTCTACTATTTTGCGGTACTCACACTGATTGTAACCTTTTCCGGGACTCGCCTGGTCAGTTTTTCGTACTCGCACGGATTCTACCTGATCCCGGTACTGGCCCGGATTCTACTATTTTCGGTATTCACAATGATTGTAACCTTTTCCGGGACTCGCCGGGTCAGTTTTTCCGTACTCGCAGGATTCTACCTGATCCCGGTACTGGCCCGGATTCTACTATTTTGCGGTACTCACAATGATTGTAACCTTTTCGGGACTCGCCGGATCAGTTTTCGGTACTCGCACGGATTCTACCTGATCCCGGTACTGGCCCGGATTCTACTATTTTGCGGTACTCACACTGATTGTAACCTTTTCCGGGACTCGCCCGGTCAGTTTTTCGGTACTCGCACGGAGATTCTACCTGACCCGGTACTGGCCCGGATTCTACTATTTTTCGGTATTCACAATGATTGTAACCTTTTCCGGGACTCGCCGGATCAGTTTTCGGTACTCGCACGGATTCACACCTATCCGGTACTGGCCCGGATTCTACTATTTTGCGGTACTCACACTGATTGTAACTTTTTCGGGACTCGCCGGTCAGTTTTTCGGTACTCGCACGGATTCTACCTGAACCCGGTACTGGCCCGGATTCTACTATTTTTCGGTTCACAATGATTGTAACCTTTTTCGGGACTCGCTGGGTCAGTTTTTCGTACTCGCACGGATTCAACCTGATCCCGGTACTGGCCCGGATTCTACTATTTTGCGGTACTCACACTGATTGTAACCTTTTTCGGGGACTCGCCCGGTCAGTTTTTCGGTACTCGCACGGATTCACCTGAATCCCGGTACTGGCCCGGATTCTACTATTTTTCGGTATTCACAATGATTGTAACCTTTTCCGGACTCGCTGGGTCAGTTTTTCCGTACTCGCGGATTCTACCTGATCCCGGTACTGGCCCGGATTCTACTATTTTTGGTACTCACAATGATTGTAACCTTTTCCGGGACTCGCGGATCAGTTTTTCGGTACTCGCACGGATTCTACCTGATCCCGGTACTGGCCCGGATTCTACTATTTTGCGGTACTCACACTGATTGTAACCTTTTCGGGACTCGCCGGTCAGTTTTTCGGTACTCGCACGGATTCTACCTGATCCCGGTACTGGCCCGGATTCTACTATTTGTGGTACTCACAATGATTGTAACCTTTTTCGGGACTCGCCGTCAGTCAGTTTTTCGTACTCGCACGGATTCAACCTCATCCCGGTACTGGCCGGATTCTACTATTTTGCGGTACTCACACTGATTGTAACCTTTTCCGGGACTCGCCCGGTCAGTTTTTCGGTACTCGCACGGATTCTACCTGATCCCGTACTGGCCCGGATTCTACTATTTTTCGGTATTCACAATGATTGTAACCTTTTCGGGACTCGCGGGTCAGTTTTTCCGTACTCGCACGGATTCACTGATCCCGGTACTGGCCCGGATTCTACTATTTGTGGTACTCACAATGATTGTAAACTTTTTCCGGGACTCGCCCGGTCAGTTTTTCGGTACTCGCACGGATTCTACCTGATCCCGGTACTGGCCCGGATTCTACTATTTTCGGTACTCACAATGATTTGTACCTTTTCCGGGACTCGCCGGGTCAGTTTTTCCGTACTCGCACGGATTCTACCTGATCCCGGTACTGGCCCGGATTCTACTTTTGTGGTACTCACAATGATTGTAACCTTTTCCGGGACTCGCCGGTCAGTTTTTCGGTACTCGCACGGATTCAACCTCATCCGGTACTGGCCCGGATTCTACTATTTTTGCGGTACTCACATGATTGTAACCTTTTTCGGGACTCCCCGGTCAGTTTTTCGGTACTCGCACGGATTCTACCCTGACCCGGTACTGGCCCGGATTCTACTATTTTTCGGTATTCACAATGATTGTAACCTTTTCGGGACTCGCTGGTTAGTTTTTCCGTACTCGCACGGATTCTACCTGATCCCGGTACTGGCCCGGATTCTACTATTTTGCGGTACTCACACTGATTGTAACCTTTTCCGGGACTCGCCCGTCAGTTTTTCGGTACTCGCACGGATTCTACCTGATCCCGGTACTGGCCCGGATTCTACTATTTTTGTGGTACTCACACTGATTGTAACCTTTTTCGGGACTCGCCCGTCAGTTTTTCGGTACTCGCACGGATTCTACCTGATCCGGTACTGGCCCGGATTCTACTTTTTGTGGTACTCACAATGATTGTAACCTTTTCGGGACTCGCCGGATCAGTTTTTCGGTACTCGCACGGATTCACCTCATCCCGGTACTGGCCCGGATTCTACTATTTTGCGGTACTCACACTGATTGTAAATTTTTTCGGGACTCGCCCGGTCAGTTTTTCGGTACTCGCACGGATTCTACCTGAACCCGGCACTGGCCCGGATTCTACTATTTTCGGTATTCACAATGATTGTAACCTTTTTCCGGGACTCGCTGGGTCAGTTTTTCCGTACTCGCACGGATTCAACCTCATCCCGGTACTGGCCCGGATTCTACTATTTTGCGGTACTCACACTGATTGTAACCTTTTCGGGACTCGCCCGGTCAGTTTTTCGAGTACTCGCACGGATTCTACCTGATCCCGGTACTGGCCCGGATTCTACTATTTTCGGTATTCACAATGATTGTAACCTTTTCCGGACTCGCCGGGTCAGTTTTTCCGTACTCGCACGGATTCTACCTGATCCCGGTACTGGCCCGGATTCTACTATTTGTGGTACTCACAATGATTGTAACCGTTTTCCGGGACTCGCCGGATCAGTTTTTCGGTACTCGCACGGATTCAACCTCATCCCGATACTGGCCCGGATTCTACTATTTTGCGGGTACTCACATGATTGTAACCTTTATCGGGACTCGCCCGGTCAGTTTTTCGGTACTCGTACGGATTCTACCTGAACCCGGCACTGGCCCGGATTCTACTTTTTTTCGGTATTCACAATGATTGAACCTTTTTCGGGACTCGCTGGGTTAGTTTTTCTGTACTCGCACGGATTAAACCTCATCCGGTAATGGCCCGGATTCTAATATTTTGCGGTACTCACACTGATTGTAACCTTTTCCGGGACTCGCCCGGTAAGTTTTCGGTACTCGCACGGATTCTACCTGATCCCGGTAATGGCCCGGATTCTACTATTTTTCGGTATTCACAATGATTGCTAACCTTTTCCGGGACTCGCCGGGTCAGTTTTTCCGTACTCCCACGGATTCTACCTGATCCCGATACTGGCCCAGATTCTACTATTTTGTGGTACTCACAATGATTGTAACCTTTTCCGGGACTCGCCCCGATTAGTTTTTCGGTTCTCGCCACGAATTCTATCTGATCCCGGTAATGGCCCGGATTCTACTATTTTTCGATATTCGCAATGATTGTAACCTTTTCCGGGACTCGCCTGGTCAGTTTTTCCGTACTCGCACGGATTCTACCTGATCCCGGTTCTGGCCCGGATTTCTACTATTTGTGGTACTCACAATGATTTGTAACCTTTTCCGGGACTCGTCGGATCAGTTTTTTCGGTACTCGCACGGATTCAACCTCATCCCGGTACTGGCCCGGATTCTACTATTTTGCGGTACTCACACTGATTGTAACCTTTTTCGGGACTCGCCCGTCAGTTTTTCGGTACTCGCACGGATTCTACCTGATCCCGGTACTGGCCCGGATTCTACTATTTTTCGGTATTCACAATGATTGTAACCTTTTTCGGGACTCGCCGGGTCAGTTTTTCGTACTCGCACGGATTCTACCTGATCCCGGTACTGGCCGGATTCTACTATTTTGTGGTACTCACACTGATTGTAACCTTTTCCGGGACTCGCCGGATCAGTTTTTCGGTACTCGCACGGATTCAACCTTATCCCGGTACTGGCCCGGATTCTACTATTTTTGCGGTACTCACATGATTGTAACCTTTTCGGGACTCGCCGGGTCAGTTTTTCGGTACTCGCACGGATTCTACCTGATCCCGGTACTGGCCCGGATTCTACTATTTTGTGGTACTCACAATGATTGTAACCTTTTCGGGACTCGCCCTGTCAGTTTTCGGTACTTCGCACGGATTGTACCTGATTCCGGTACTGGCCCGGATTATTACTTTTTGTGGTACTCACAATGATTGTAACCTTTTTCGGGAACTACGCCGAATCAGTTTTTTCGGGTACTCGCACGGATCTCACCTTATCCCGGTACTGGCCGATTCTACTATTTGCGGGTACTCACATGATTGTAACCTTTTTCGGGACTCGCTCCGGTCAGTTTTTCGGTACTCGCACGGATTCTATTTGATCCCGGAACTGGCCCGGATTCTACTATTATTCGGTATTCACAATGATTGTAACCTTTCCGGGACTCCAGGGTCAGTTTTTCCGTACTCGCACGGATTCTACATGATCCCGGTACTGGCCCGGATTCTAATATTTTGCGGTACTCACACTGATTGTAACCTTTTTCGGGACTCGCCCCAGTCAGTTTTTCGGTACTCGCACGGATTCTACCTGATCCCGGTAATGGCCCGGATTCTACTATTTTTCGGTATTCACAATGATTGTAACCTTTTCCGGGACTCGCCGGGTCAGTTTTTCCGTACTCCCACGGATTCTACCTGATCCCGATACTGGCCCAGATTCTACTATTTTGTGGTACTCACAATGATTGTAACCTTTTCCGGGACTCGCCCGATTAGTTTTTCGGTTCTCGCACGAATTCTATCTGATCCCGGTAATGGCCCGGATTCTACTATTTTTCGATATTCGCAATGATTGTAACCTTTTCCGGGACTCGCCTGGTCAGTTTTTCCGTACTCGCACGGATTCTACCTGATCCCGGTTCTGGCCCGGATTCTACTATTTGTGGTACTCACAATGATTGTAACCTTTTCCGGGACTCGTCGGATCAGTTTTTCGGTACTCGCACGGATTCAACCTCATCCCGGTACTGGCCCGGATTCTACTATTTTGCGGTACTCACAATGATTGTAACCTTTTTCGGGACTCGCCCAGTCAGTTTTTCGGTACTCGCACGGATTCTACCTGATCCCGGTAATGGCCCGGATTCTACTATTTTTCGGTATTCACAATGATTGTAACCTTTTTCGGGACTCGCCCGGTCAGTTTTTCCGTACTCGCACGGATTCTACCTGATCCCTGGTACTGGCCCAGATTCTACTATTTTGTGGTACTCACAATGATTGTACCCTTTTCCGTGACTCGTCGGATCAGTTTTTTCGGTACTCGCACGGATTGAACCCTTATCCCGGTACTAGCCGGATTCTACTATTTTGCGGTACTCACACTGATTGTAACCTTTTCCGGGACTCGCCCGGTTAGTTTTTCGGTACTCGCACGGATTCTACCTGATCCCGGTACTGGCCCGGATTCTACTATTTTGTGGTACTCACACTGATTGTAACCTTTTTCGGGACTCGCCCGGTCAGTTTTTCGGTACTCGCACGGATTGTACCTGATTCCGGTACTGGCCCGGATTATACTTTTTTGTGGTACTCACAATGATTGTAACCTTTTTCAGGACTCGCCGAATCAGTTTTTCGGTACTCGCACGGATTGTACCTGATTCCGGTACTGGCCCGGATTATACTTTTTTGTGGTACTCACAATGATTGTAACCTTTTTCGGGACTCGCCGAATCAGTTTTTCGGTACTCGCACGGATTCAACCTCATCCCGGTACTGGCCCGGATTCTACTATTTAAGGTACTCACACTGATTGTAAATTTTTTCGGGACTCGTCCGGTCAGTTTTTCGGTACTTGCACGGATTCTACCTGAACCCGGCACTGGCCCGGATTCTACTATTTTTCGGTATTCACAATGATTGTACCCTTTTTCGGGGACTGGCTGGGTCAGTTTTTCCGTACTCGCACAGATTCAACCTCATCCCGGTACTGGCCCGGATTCTACTATTTTGCGGTACTCACACTGATTGTAACCTTTTCCGGGACTCGCCCGGTCAGTTTTTCGATACTCGCACGGATTCGACCTGATCCCGGTAATGGCCCGGATTCTACTATTTTTCGGTTTCGCAATGATTGTAACCTTTTCCGGGACTCGCCGGGTCAGTTTTTCCGTATTCGCACGGATTCTACCTGATCCCGTTACTGGCCCGGATTCTACTATTTTGTGGTACTCACAATGATTGTAACGTTTTCCGGGACTCGCCGGATCAGTTTTTCGGTACTCGCACGGATTCAACCTCATCCCGATACTGGCCCGGATTCTACTATTTTGCGGTACTCACATTGATTGTAACCTTTATCGGGACTCGCCCGGTCAGTTTTTCGGTACTCGTACGGATTCTACCTGAACCCGGCACTGGCCCGGATTCTACTATTTTTCGGTATTCACAATGATTGTAACCTTTTTCGGGACTCGCTGGGTTAGTTTTTCTGTACTCGCACGGATTCAACCTCATCCCGGTACTGGCCCGGATTCTAATATTTTGCGGTACTCACACTGATTGTAACCTTTTCCGGGACTCGCCCGGTAAGTTTTTCGGTACTCGCACGGATTCTACCTGATCCCGGTAATGCCCGGATTCTACTATTTTTCGGTATTCACAATGATTGTAACCTTTTCCGGGACTCGCCGGGTCAGTTTTTCCGTACTCCCACGGATTCTACCTGATCCCGGTACTGGCCCGGATTCTACTATTTTGTGGTACTCACAATGATTGTACCTTTTCGGGACTCGCCGGATCAGTTTTTCGGTACTCGCACGGATTCAACCTCATCCCGATACTGGCCCGGATTCTACTATTTTGCGGTACTCACACTGATTGTAACCTTTTTCGGGACTCGCCCGGTCAGTTTTCGGTACTCGCACGGATTCTACCTGATTCCGGTACTGGCCCGGATTTATACTTTTTTGTGGTACTCACAATGATTGTAACCTTTTTCGGGACTCGCCGAATCAGTTTTTCGGTACTCGCACGGATTCAACCTCATCCCGGTACTGCCCCGGATTCTACTATTTTGCGGTACTCACACTGATTGTAACCTTTTCCGGGACTCGCACCGATCAGTTTTTCGGTACTCGCACGGATTCTACCTGCACCTGACACTGGCCCGGATTCTACTATTTTTCGGTATTCACAATGATTGTAACCTTTTTCGGGACTCGCTGGGTCAGTTTTTCCGTACTCGCACGGATTCAACCTCATCCCGGTACTGGCCCGGATTCTACTATTTTGCGGTACTCACACTGATTGTAACCTTTTTCGGGACTCGCCTGGTCAGTTTTTCGGTTCTCGCACGGATTCAGTCTGATCCCGGTACTGGCCCGGATACTACTATTTTTCGGTATTCACAATGATTGTATCCTTTTCCGGGACTCGGTGGGTCAGTTTTTCCGTACTCGTGAGGATTCTACCTGATCCCAGTACTGGCCCGGATTCTACTATTTTTCGGTATTCACAATGATTGTAACCTTTTCCGGGACTCGCTGGGTCAGTTTTTCCGTACTCGCGAGGATTCTACCTGATCCCGGTACTGGCCCGGATTCTACTATTTTGTGGTACTCACAATGATTATAACCTTTTCCGGGACTCGCCGGATCAGTTTTCGGTACTCGCACGGATTCAACCTCATCCCGGTACTGACCCGGATTCTACTATTTTGCGGTACTCACACTGATTGTAACCTTTTTCGGGACTCGCCCGGTCAGTTTTTCGGTACTCGCACGGATTCTACCTGATCCCGGTACTGGCCCGGATTCTACTAATTTGTGGTACTCACAATGATTGTAACGTTTTCCGGGACTCGCCGGATCAGTTTTTCGGTACTCGCACGGATTCAACCTTATCCCGGTACTGGCCCGGATTTCTACTATTTTGTGGTACTCACACTGATTGTAACCTTTTCCGGGACTCGCTCGGTAAGTTTTTCGGTACTGGCACGGATTCTACCTGATCCTGGTAATGGCCCGGATTCTACTATTTTTCGGTATTCACAATGATGTAATCTTTTCCGGGACTCGCCGGGTCAGTTTTTCCGTACTCCCACGGATTCTACCTGATCCCGGTACTGGCCCAGATTCTACTATTTTGTGGTACTCACAATGATTGTAACCTTTTCCGGGACTCGCCGGATCAGTTTTTCGGTACTCGCACGGATTCAACCTTATCCCGGTACTCGCCCGGATTCTACTATTTTGCGGTACTCACACTGATTGTAACCTTTTTCGGAACTCGCCCGGTCAGTTTTTCGGTACTCGCACGGATTCTACCTGATCCCGGTACTGGCCCGGATTCTACTAATTTGTGGTACTCACAATGATTGTAACCTTTTCCGGGACTCGCTGGGTCAGTTTTTCTGTACTCGCACGGATTCAACCTCATCCCGGTACTGGCCCGGATTCTACTATTTTGCGGTACTCACACTGATTGTAAATTTTTTCGGGACTCGCCCAGTCAGTTTTTCGGTACTCGCACGGATTCTACCTGAACCCGGCACTGGCCCAGATTCTACTATTTTTCGGTATTCACAATGATTGTAACCTTTTTCGGGACTCGCTGGGTCAGTTTTTTCGTACTCGCACGGATTCAACCTCGTCCCGGTACTGGCCCGGATTCTACTATTTTGCGGTACTCACACTGATTGTAACCTTTTTCGGGACTCGCCTGGTCAGTTTTTCGGTTCTCGCACGGATTCAGTCTGATCCCGGTACTGGCCCGGATACTACTATTTTTCGGTATTCACAATGATTGTAACCTTTTCCGGGACTCGCTGGGTCAGTTTTTCCGTACTCGTGAGGATTCTACCTGATCCCAATACTGGCCCGGATTCTACTATTTTTCGGTATTCACAATGATTGTAACCTTTTCCGGGACTCGCTGGGTCAGTTTTTCCGTACTCGCGAGGATTCAACCTCATCCCGGTACTGACCCGGATTCTACTATTTTGCGGTACTCACACTGATTGTAACCTTTTTCGGGACTCGCCCGGTCAGTTTTTCGGTACTCGCACGGATTCTACCTGATCCCGGTACTGGCCCGGATTCTACTAATTTGTGGTACTCACAATGATTGTAACGTTTTCCGGGACTCGCCGGATCAGTTTTTCGGTACTCGCACGGATTCAACCTTATCCCGGTACTGGCCCGGATTCTACTATTTTGTGGTACTCACATGATTGTAACCTTTTACGGGACTCGCTCGGGTAAGTTTTTCGGGTACTGGCACGGATTTCTACCTGATCCTGGTTAATGGCCCGGATTCTACTATTTTTCGGTATTCACAATGATTGTAATCTTTTCCGGGACTCGCCGGGTCAGTTTTTCCGTACTCCAACGGATTCTACCTGATCCCGGTACTGGCCCAGATTCTACTATTTTGTGGTACTCACAATGATTGTAACCTTTTCCGGGACTCGCCGGATCAGTTTTTAGGGTACTCGCACGGATTCAACCTTATCCCGGTACTCGCCCGGATTCTACTATTTTGCGGGTACTCACACTGATTGTAACCTTTTTCGGAACTCGCCCCGGTCAGTTTTTCGGTACTCGCAAGGATTCTACCTGATCCCGGTACTGGCCCGGATTCTACTAATTTGTGGTACTCACAATGATTGTACCTTTTCCGGGAATCGCTGGGTCAGTTTTTCTGTACTCGCACGGATTCAACCTCATACCGGTACTGGCCCGGATTCTACTATTTTGCGGTACGCACCTGATTGTAAATTTTTTCGGGACTCGCCCCGGTCAGTTTTTCGGTACTCGCACGGATTCTACCTGAACCCGGCACTGGCCCAGATTCTACTATTTTTCGGTATTCACAATGATTGTAACCTTTTTCGGGAACTCGCTGGGTCGTTTTTCGTAATCGCACGGATTCAACTCGTCCAGGTACTGGCCCGGATTTCTACTATTTTGCGGTACTCACACTGATTGTAAACCTTTTTCGGGACCGCCTGGTCAGTTTTTCGGTTCTCGCACGGATTCAGTCTGATCCCGGTACTGGCCCGGATACTACTATTTTTCGGTATTCACAATGATTGTATCCTTTTCCGGGACCCTGTGGGTCAGTTTTTCCGTACTCGTGAGGATTCTACCTGATCCCAGTACTGGCCCGGATTCTAATATTTTTCGGTATTCACAATGATTGTAACCTTTTCCGGGACTCGCTGGGTCAGTTTTTCCGTACTCGCGAGGATTCTACCTGATCCCGGTACTGGCCCGGATTCTACTATTTTGTGGTACTCACAATGATTATAACCTTTTCCGGGACTCGCCGGATCAGTTTTTCGGTACTCGCACGGATTCAACCTCATCCCGGTAATGACCCGGATTCTACTATTTTTGCGGTACTCACACTGATTGTAACCTTTTTTCGGGACTCGCCCGGTCAGTTTTTCGGTACTCGCACGGATTCTACCTGAACCCGGCACTGGCCCAGATTCTACTATTTTTCGGTATTCACAATGATTGTAACCTTTTTCGGGACTCGCTGGGTCCGTTTTTTCGTACTCGCACGGATTCAACCTCGTCCGGTACTGGCCCGGATTCTACTATTTTGCGGTACTCACACTGATTGTAACCTTTTTCGGGACTCGCTGGTCAGTTTTTCGGTTCTCGCACGGATTTCAGTTTGATCCGGTACTGGCCCGGATACTACTATTTTTCGGTATTCACAATGATTGTATCCTTTTCCGGACTCGGTGGGTCAGTTTTTCCGTACTCGTGAGGATTCTACCTGATCCCAGTACTGGCCCGGATTCTACTATTTTTCGGTATTCACAATGATTGTAACCTTTTCCGGGACTCGCTGGGTCAGTTTTTCCGTACTCGCGAGGATTCTACCTGATCCCGGTACTGGCCCGGATTCTACTATTTTGTGGTACTCACAATGATTATAACCTTTCCGGGACTCGCCGGATCAGTTTTTCGGTACTCGCACGGATTCAACCTCATCCCGGTACTGACCCGGATTCTACTATTTTGCGGTACTCACACTGATTGTAACCTTTTTCGGGACTCGCCCGGTCAGTTTTTTCGGTACTCGCACGGATTCAACCTTATCACGGTACTGGCCCGGATTCTACTATTTTGCGGTACTCACACTGATTGTAAATTTTTTCGGGACTCGCCCGGTCAGTTTTTCGGTACTCGCACGGATTCTACCTGAACCCGGCACTGGCCCGGATTCTACTATTTTTCGGTATTCACAATGATTGTAACCTTTTTCGGGACTCGCTGGGTCAGTTTTTTCCGTACTCGCACGGATTCAACCTCATCCCGGTACTGGCCCGGATTCTACTATTTTGCGGTACTCACACTGATTGTAACCTTTTTCGGGACTCGCCCCGGTCAGTTTTTCAGTACTCGCACGGATTCAACCTTATCCCGGTACTCGCCCGGATTCTACTATTTTGCGGTACTCACACTGATTGTAACCTTTTTCGGAACTCGCCCGGTCAGTTTTTCGGTACTCGCACGGATTCTACCTGATCCCGGTACTGGCCCGGATTCTACTAATTTGTGGTACTACAATGATTGTAACCTTTTCGGGACTCGCGTGGTCAGTTTTTCTGTACTCGCACGGATTCAACCTCATCCCGGTACTGGCCCGGATTCTACTATTTGCGGTCCTCACACTGATTGTAAATTTTTTCGGGACTCGCCCGGTCAGTTTTTCGGTACTCGCACGGATTCTACCTGAACCTGGCACTGGCCCAGATTCTACTATTTTCATTATTCACAATGATTGTAACCTTTTTCGGGACTCGCTGGGTCAGTTTTTTCGTACTCGCACGGATTCAACCTCGTCCCGGTACTGGCCCGGATTCTACTATTTTGCGGGTACTCACACTGATTGTAACCTTTTTCGGGACTCGCCCGGTCAATTTTTCGGTTCTCGCACGGATTCAGTCTGATCCCGGTTACTGGCCCGGATACTACTATTTTTCGGTATTCACAATGATTGTAACCTTTTCCGGACTCGCTGGGTCAGTTTTTCCGTACTCGTGAGGATTCTACCTGATCCCAATACTGGCCCGGATTCTACTATTT
The DNA here is from genome assembly GCA_940586395.1 of Vitis riparia x Vitis cinerea. Lineage (NCBI taxonomy): Eukaryota > Viridiplantae > Streptophyta > Magnoliopsida > Vitales > Vitaceae > Vitis > Vitis riparia x Vitis cinerea. Next base: position 2,027 of record CALNHZ020000730.1, on the reverse strand, counting down.
TTCGGTATTCACAATGATTGTAACCTTTTCCGGGACTCGCTGGGTCAGTTTTCCGTACTCGCGAGGATTCAACCTCATCCCGGTACTGACCCGGATTCTACTATTTGTGGTACTCACACTGATTGTAACCTTTTTCGGGACTCGCCCGGTCAGTTTTTTCGGTACTCGCACGGATTCTACCTGATCCCGGTACTGGCCCGGATTCTACTAATTTGTGGTACTCACAATGATTGTAACGTTTTCCGGGACTCGCCGGATCAGTTTTTCGGTACTCGCACGGATTCAACCTTATCCCGGTACTGGCCCGGATTCTACTATTTTGTGGTACTCACATGATTGTAACCTTTTCCGGGACTCGCTCGGTAAGTTTTTCGGTACTGGCACGGATTCTACCTGATCCTGGTAATGGCCCGGATTCAACTATTTGTCGGTATTCACAATGATTGTAACCTTTTCCGGGACTCGCCGGGTCAGTTTTTCCTTACTCGCACGGATTCTACCTGATCCCGGTACTGGCCCAGATTCTACTATTTTGTGGTACTCACAATGATTGTAACCTTTTCCGGGACTCGCCGGATCAGTTTTCGGTACTCGCACGGATTCAGCCTTATCCCGGTACTGGCCCGATTCTACTATTTTGCGGTACTCACACTGATTGTACCTTTTTCGGAACTCGCTCCCGGTCAGTTTTTCGGTACTCGCAAGGATTCTACTGATACCGGTACTGGCCCGGATTCTACTAATTTGTGGTACTCACAATGATTGTAACGTTTTTCCGGGACTCGCCGGATCAGTTTTTCGGTAATCGCACGGATTCAACCTTATCACGGTACTGGCCCCGGATTTCTACTATTTTGCGGTACTCACACTGATTGTAAATTTTTTCGGACTCGCCCGGTCAGTTTTTTCGGTACTCGCACGGATTCTACCTGAACCGGCACTGGCCCGGATTCTACTATTTTTCGGTATTCACAATGATTGTAACCTTTTTCGGGACTCGCTGGGTCAGTTTTTTCCGTACTCGCACGGATTCAACCTATCCCGGTACTGGCCCGGATTCTATATTTTGCGGTACTCACACTGATTGTAACCCTTTTCGGACTGCCCGGTCAGTTTTCAGTACTCGCACGGATTCAGTTTGATCCCAGTATTGGTCAGGATACTACTTATTTTTCGGTATTCACAATGATTGTAACCTTTTCCGGGACTCGCTGGGTCAGTTTTTCCGTTACTCGCGAGGATTCTACTGATCCGGTACTGGCCGGATTCTACGATTATGTGGGACTCACAATGATTGTAACCTTTTCCGGGACTCGCCGTATCAGTTTTTCGGTACTCGCACGGATTCAACCTTATCCCGGTAAGGGCCCGGATTCTACTATTTTGCGGTACTCACACTGATTGTAACCTTTCCGGGACACTCGCCCGGTAAGTTTTCGGTACTCGCACGGATTCTACCTGATCCCGGTAATGGCCCGGATTCTACTATTTTTCGGTATCACAATGATTGTAACCTTTTACGGGAGTCGCCGGGTCAGTTTTTCCGTACTCGCACGGATTCTACCTGATCCCGGTACTGGCCTTGATTCTACTATTTTGTGGTACTCACAATGATTGTAACCTTTTCCGGGACTCGTCGAATCAGTTTTTTCGGTACTCGCACGGATTCAACTCATCCCGGTACTGGCCCGGATTCTTCTATTTTGCGGTACTCACACTGATTGTAACCTTTTTCGGGACTCGCCCCAGTCAGTTTTTCTGGTACTCGCACGGATTCTACCTGATCCCGGTAATGGCCCGGATTCTACTATTATTCGGTATTCACAATGATTGTAACCTTTTTCGGGACTCGCCGGTGTCAGTTTTTCTGTACTCGCACGGATTCTACCCCATCCCGGTACTGGCCCGGATTCTACTATTTTGGTACTCACACTGATTGTAACCTTTTTCGGGAGTTGCCGGGTAAGTTTTTACGTACTCGCACGGATTCTACCTGATCCCGGTACTGGCCCGGATTCTACTATTTT
>CALNHZ020000729.1:0-15030 GCA_940586395.1 Vitis riparia x Vitis cinerea | reverse complement strand
CGCACGGATTCTACCTTTTCCCGATACTCGCCCGGATTCTACCATTTTTCGGTACTCACACTGATTCGACCCGTTTTCGGTACAGGTCCAGAAAGTTTTTCGATACTCGCACGGATTCTACCTTTTCCCGATACTCGTCCGCATTCTACCATTTTTCCGTACTCACACTGATTCCAACCTTCGGTACTGGCCCAGAAGTTTTTCGATACCCGCACGGATTCTACCTTTTCCCGTACTCGCCCGGATTCTACCATTTTTCGGTACTCACACTGATTCCACCGTTTTCGGACTGGACCCGAAAGTTTTTGATACTCGCACGGATTCTACCTTTTCCGGTACTCACCGGATTCTACCATTTTTCGGTACTCACACTGATTCGACCCGTTTTCGGTACTGGCCCAGAAGGTTTTTCCATACTCGCACGGATTCTACCTTTCCCGATACTCGCCCGAATTCTACCATTTTTCGGTACTCACACTGATTCCACCCGTTTTCGGTACTGGCCCAGAAAGTTTTTCGCTACTCGACGGATTCTACCTTTTCCCCCCCCCGATACCGTACGCATTCTACCATTTTTCCGTACTCACACTGCTTCCACCCGGTTTTTCGGTACTGGCCAGAATTGTTTTTCGATACTCGCACGGATTCTACCTTTTTCCCGGTACTCGCCCGGATTCTACCATTGTTCGGTCTACTCACCGGATTCCCTCCCGTTTTTCGGGACTGGCCCAGGACAGTTTTTCGATACTCGCACGGATTCTCACCTTTTACCGATACTCGTTCCCGCAATTCTACCATTTTTCCGTACTAACACTTGATTTCACCCGTTTTCCGGTACTGGACAAGAATGTTTTTCGATACTCCAGGCACGGATTCTCCTTTTCCGATACTCGTCCGAATTCTACCATTTTTCCGGTACTCACACTGATTCCACCCGTTTCGGGACTGGCCCAGAAGTTTTTCGATACTCGCACGGATTCTACCTTTTCCCGATACTCGTCCGCATTCTACCATTTTTCCGTACTCACACTGATTCCACCCGTTTCGGTACTGGTCCAGAATGTTTTTCAATACCGCACGGATTCTACCTTTTCCCGGTACTCGCCCGGATTCTACCATTTTCGGTACTCACACTAATTCGACCCGGTTTTCGGTACTGGCCCAGAAAGTTTTTCGATACTCTTACGGATTCTACCTTTTCCCGATAGTCGTCCGAATTCTACCATTTTCGGTACTCACACTGATTCCACCCGTTTTCGGTACTGGCCCAGAATGTTTTTCGATACTCGCACGAATTCTACCTTTTCCCGGTACTCGCCCGGATTCTACCATTTTTCGGTACTCACGCTGATTCCACCCGTTTTCGGGACTGGACCCGAATGTTTTTTGATACTCGCACGGATTCTACCTTTTGCCGGTACTCACCCGGATTCTACCATTTTTCGGTACTCCACACTGATTCGACCCGTTTTCGGTACTGGCCTAGAAAGTTTTTCGATACTCGCACGGATTCTACCTTTTCCCGATACTCGTCCGAATTGTACCATTTTTCGGTACTCACACTGATTCCACCCGTTTTCGGTACTGGCCCAGAAAGTTTTTCGATACTCTCACGGATTCTACCTTTTCCCGATACTCGTCCGCATTCTACCATTTTTTCCGTACTCACACTGATTCCACCCGTTTTCGGTACTGGCCAGAATGTTTTTCGATACCCGCACGGATTCTACCTTTTCCGATACTGGCCCGGATTCTACCATTTTTCGGTACTCACACTGATTCGACCCGTTTTCGGTACAGGTCCAGAAGTTTTTCGATACTCGCACGGATTCTACATTTTCCTTGTAGTCGCCCGAATTCTACCATTTTTCCTTACTCACACTGATTCGACCCGTTTTCGGTACTGGCAAGGAAAGTTTTTCGATTCTCGCACGGATTCTACCTTTCCCGGTACTCGCCCGGATTCTACCATTTTTCGGTACTCACACTGATTCGACCCCTTTTCGGTGCTGGCCCAGAAGTTTTTCGATACTCGCACGGATTCTACCTTTTCCCGATACTCGTCCGCATTCTACCATTTTTCCGTACTCACACTGATTCCACCCGTTTTCGGTACTAGCCCAGAATGTTTTTCGATACCCGCACGGATTCTACATTTTCCCGATACTCGTCCGAATTCTACCATTTTTCGGTACTCACACTGATTCCACCCGTTTTTGGTACTGGCCCAGAATGTTTTTCGATACTCGCACGGATTCTACCTTTTCCCGGTACTCGCCCGGATTCTACCATTTTTTCGGTACTCACACTGATTCGACCCGTTTTCGGTACTGGCCCAGAAAGTTTTTCGATACTCTCACGGATTCTACCTTTTCCCGCTACTCGTCCGAATTCTACCATTTTTCGGTACTCACACTGATTCCACCCGTTTTCGGGACTGGCCCAGAATGTTTTTGATACTCGCATGGATTCTACCTTTTGCCGGGTACCGCCCGGATTCTACCATTTTTCGGTACTCACACTGATTCGACCGTTTTTCGGTACAGGTCCAGAAAGTTTTTCGATACTCGCAAGGATTCTACCTTTTCCCGATACTCGTCCGCATTCTACCATTTTTCCGTACTCACACTGATTCCACCCGTTTCGGTACTGGCCCAGAATGTTTTTCGATACCCGCACGGATTCTACCTTTTGCCGATACTCGTCTGAATTCTACCATTTTTCGGTACTCACACTGAATCCACCCGTTTTCGGGACTGGCCCAGAAAGTTTTTCGATACTCGCACGGATTCTACCTTTTCCCGATACTCGTCCGCATTCTACCATTTTTCCGTACTCACACTGATTCCACCCGTTTTCGGTACTGGCCCAGAAAGTTTTTCGATACTCGCACGGATTCTACCTTTTCCCGGTACTCGCCCGGATTCTACCATTTTTTCGGTACTCACACTTATTCGACCCGTTTTCGGTACTGGCCTAGATAGTTTTTCGATACTCGCACGGATTCTACCTTTTCCCGATACTCGTCCGCATTCTACCATTTTTCGATACTCACCCAGATTCCACCCGATTTCGGTACTGGCCCAGAATGTTTTTCGATACCCGCACGGATTTACCTTTTCCCGATACTCGCCCGGATTCTACAATTTGTCGGTACTCACACTGATTCGACCCGTTTTCGGTACAGGTCCAGAAGTTTTTCGATACTTGCACGGATTCTACCTTTTCCCTGTACTCGCCTGGATTCTACCATTTTTCGGGTACTCATACTGATTCGACCCGTTTCGGTACTGGCCTACAAAGTTTTTCGATACTCGCACGGATTCTACCATTTTTCGGTACTCACACTGATTCGACCCGTTTTCTGGTACTGGCCCAGAAAGTTTTTCGATACTCGCACGGATTCTACCTTTTCCCTGTACTCGCCCGGATTCTATCATTTTTTGGTACTCAGACTGATTCGACCCGTTTTCGGTACTGGCCTAGAAAGTTTTTCGATACTCGCACGGATACTACCATTTTTCCGTACTCACACTGATTCGACCACATTTTCGGTACTGGCCTAGAAAGTTTTTCGATACTCGCACGGATTCTACCATTTTTCGGTACTCACACTGATTCGACCCGTTTTCGGTACTAGCCCAGAAAGTTTTTCGATACTCGCACGGATTCTACTTTTTCCCGGTACTCGCTCGGATTCTACCATTTTTCGGTACTCACACTGATTCGACCCATTTTCTGTACTGGCCCAGAAAGTTTTTCGATACTCGCACAGATTCTACCATTTTTCGGTACTCACACTGATTCGACCCGTTTTCGGTACTGGCCTAGAAAGTTTTTCTATACTCGCACGGATTCTACCTTTTCCCGGTACTCGCCCGGATTCTACCATTTTTCGGTACTCACTCTGATTCGACCCGTTTTCGGTACTGGCCCAGAAAGTTTTCGATACTCGCACGGATTCTACCTTTTCCCGATACTCTTTCCGCATTCTACCATTTTTCGATACTCACACAGATTATACCCGTTTTCGGTACTGGCCCAGAATGTTTTTCGATACCCACACGGATTCTACCTTTTCCCCATACTCGCCCGGATTCTACCATTTTTCGGAACTCACACTGATTCGACCCGTTTTCGGTACAGGTTAAGAATGTTTTTCGATACTCGCACGGATTCTACCTTTTCCCTGTACTCGCCCGGATTCTACCATTTTTCGGTACTCACACTGATTCGACCCGTTTTCGGTACTGGCCCAGAAAGTTTTTCGATACTCGCACGGCTTCTACCTTTTCCCGGTACTCGCCCGGATTCTACCATTTTTCGGTACTCACACTGATTCGACCCGTTTTCGGTACTGGCCCAGAAAGTTTTCGATACTCGCACGGATTCTACCTTTTCCCGATACTCTTCCGCATTCTACCATTTTTCGATACTCACACAGATTCCACCCGTTTTCGGTACTGGCCCAGAATGTTTTTCGATACCCGCACGGATTCTACCTTTTCCCCATACTCGCCCGGATTCTACCATTTTTCGAACTCACACTGATTCGACCCGTTTTCGGTACAGGTCAAGAATGTTTTCGATACTCGCACGGATTCTACCTTTTCCCTGTACTCGCCCGGATTCTACCATTTTTCGGTACTCACACTGATTCGACCCGTTTTCGGTACTGGCCCAGAAAGTTTTTCGATACTCGCACGGCTTCTACCTTTTCCCGGTACTCGCCCGGATTCTACCATTTTTCGGTACTCACACTGATTCGACCCGTTTTCGGTACTGGCCTAGAAAGTTTTTCGATACTCGCACGGATTCTACCTTTTCCGATACTCGTCCGCATTCTACCATTTTTCGATACTCACACAGATTCCACCCGATTTCGGTACTGGCCCAGAATGTTTTTCGATACCCGCACGGATTCTACCTTTTCCCGATACTCGCCCGGATTCTACCATTTTTCGGTACTCACACTGATTCGACTCGTTTTCGGTACAGGTCCAGAAAGTTTTTCGATACTCGCACGGATTCTACCTTTTCCCTGTACTCGCCCGGATTCTACCATTTTTCGGTACTCATACTGATTCGACCCGTTTTCGGTACTGGCCTAGAAAGTTTTTTGATACTCGCACGGATTCTACCATTTTTCGGTACTCACACTGATTCGACCCGTTTTCGGTACTGGCCCAGAAAGTTTTTCGATACTCGCACGGATTCTACCTTTTCCCGGTACTCGACCGGATTCTACCATTTTTCGATACTCACACTGATTCGACCGTTTTCGGTACTGGCCTAGATAGTTTTTCGATACTCGCACGGATTCTACCTTTTCCCGATACTCGTCCGCATTCTACCATTTTTCGATACTCACACAGATTCCACCCGATTTCGGGTACTGGCCCAGAATGTTTTTCGATACCCGCACGGATTCTACCTTTTCCCGATACTCGCCCGGATTCTACAATTTTTCGGTACTCACACTGATTCGACCCGTTTTCGGTACAGGTCCAGAAAGTTTTTCGATACTTGCACGGATTCTACCTTTTCCCTTTACTCGCCCGGATTCTACCATTTTTCGGTACTCATACTGATTCGACCCGTTTTCGGTACTGGCCTAGAAAGTTTTCGATACTCGCACGGATTCTACCATTTTTCGGTACTCACACTGATTCGACCCATTTTCGGTACTGGCCCAGAAAGTTTTTCGATACTCGCACGGATTCTACCTTTTTCCCGGTACTCGCCCGGATTCTACCATTTTTCGGTACTCACACGATTCGACCCGTTTTCGGTACTGGCCTAGATAGTTTTTCTATACTCGCACGGATTCTACATTTTCCCGATACTCGTCCGCATTCTACCATTTTCGATACTCACACAGATTCCACCCGATTTCGGTTACAGGCCCAGAATGTTTTTCGATACCCGCACGGATTCTACCTTTTCCCGATACTCGCCCGGATTCTACCATTTTTCGGTACTCACACTGATTCGACCCGTTTTCGGTACAGGTCCAGAAAGTTTTTCGATACTCGCACGGATTCTACCATTTTTCGGTACTCACACTGATTCGACGCTTTTTCGGTACTGGCCCAGAAAGTTTTTCGATACTCGCACGGATTCTACTTTTTCCCGGTTACTCGCCCGGATTCTACCATTTTTCGGTACTCACACTGATTCGACCCGTTTTCGGTACTGGCCTAGATAGTTTTTCGATACTCGCACGGATTCTACCTTTTCCCGATACTCGTCCGCATTCTACCATTTTTCGATACTCACACAGATTCCACCCGATTTCGGTACTGGCCCAGAATGTTTTTCGATACCCGCACGGATTCTACCTTTTCCCGATACTCGCCCGGATTCTACCATTTTTCGGTACTCACACTGATTCGACCCGTTTTCGGTACAGGTCCAGAAAGTTTTTCGATACTCGCACGGATTCTACCTTTTCCCTGTACTCGCCCGGATTCTACCATTTTTCGGTACTCATACTGATTCGACCCGTTTTCCGTACTGGCCTAGAAAGTTTTTCGATACTCGCACGGATTCTACCATTTTTCGGTACTCACACTGATTCGACCCGTTTTCGGCACTGGCCCAGAAAGTTTTTCGATACTCGCACGGATTCTACCTTTTCCCGGTACTCGCCCGGAGTCTACCATTTTCGGTAGTCACACTGATTCGACCCGTTTTCGGTACTGGCCTAGAAAGTTATTCGATACCCGCACGGATTCTACCTTTTCCCGATACTCGTCCGCATTCTACCATTTTTCGGTACTCACACTGATTCGACCCGTTTTCGGTACAGGTCCAGAAAGTTTTTCGGTACAGGTCCAGAAAGTTTTTCGATACTCGCACGGATTCTACCTTTTCCCGGTACTCGCACGGATTCTACCATTTTTCGGTACTCACACTGATTCGACCCGTTTTCGGTACTGGCCCAGAAAGTTTTTCGATACTCACACAGATTCCACCCGATTTCGGTACTGGCCCAGAATGTTTTTCGATACCCGCACGGATTCTACCTTTTCCCGATACTCGCCCGGATTCTACATTTTTCGGTACTCACACTGATTCGACCCGTTTTCGGTACAGTCCAGAAAGTTTGTCGATACTCGCACGGATTCTACCTTTTCCCTGTACTCGCCCGGATTCTACCATTTTTCGGTACTCATACTGATTCGACCCGTTTTCGGTACTGGCCTAGAAAGTTTTCGATACTCGCACGGATTCTACCATTTTTCCGTACTCACACTGATTCGACCCATTTTCGGTACTGGCCCAGAAAGTTTTTCGATACTCGCACGGATTCTACCATTTTTCGGTACTCACACTGAGTCGACCCGTTTTCGGTACTGGCCCAGAATGTTTTTCGATACTCGCACGGATTCTACTTTTTCCCGTACTCGCCCGGATTCTACCATTTTTCGGTACTCACACTGATTCGACCCGTTTTCGGTACTGGCCTAGAAAGTTTTTCGATACTCGCACGGATTCTACCTTTTCCCGATACTCGTCCGCATTCTACCATTTTTCGGTACTCACACTGAGTCCACCCGTTTTCGGTACTGGCCAGAATGTTTTTCGATACCCGCACGGATTCTACCTTTTCCCGATACTCGCCCGGATTCTACCATTTTTCAGTACTCACATTGATTCGACCCGTTTTCGGTACAGGTCCAAAAAGTTTTTCGATACTCGCACGGATTTTACCTTTTCCCTGTAGTCGCCCGGATTCTTCCGTTTTTCCGTACTCACACTGATTCAACCCATTTTCGGTACTGGCCCAGAAAGTTTTTCGATACTCGCACGGATTCTACCTTTTCCCGGTACTCGCCCGGATTCTACCATTTTTCAGTACTCACACTGATTCGACCCGTTTTCGGTAAAGGACCAGAAAGTTTTTCGATAGTCGCACGGATTCTACCTTTTCCCTGTACTCGCCCGGATTCTTCCATTTTTCCGTACTCACACTGATTCGACCCGTTTTCGGTACTGGCCTAGAATGTTTTTCGATACTCGCACGGATTCTACCATTTTTCGGTCCTCACACATATTCGACGCGTTTTCGGTACTGGCCCAGAAAGTTTTTCGATACTCGCCCGGATTCTACCTTTTCCCGGTACTCGCCCGGATTCTATAATTTTTCGGTACTCACACTGATTCGACCCGTTTTCGGTACTGGCCTAGAAAGTTTTTCGATACTCGCACGGATTCTACTTTTTCCCGGTACTCGTCCGGAGTCTACCATTTTTCGGTAGTCACACTGATTCGACCAGTTTTCGGTACTGGCCTAGAAAGTTTTTCGATACTCGCACGGATTCTACCATTTCTCGATACTCACACTGATTCGACCCGTTTTCGGTACTGGCCCAGAAAGTTTTTCGATACTCGCACGGATACTACCATTTTTCCGTACTCACACTGATTCGACCCGTTTCGGTACTGGCCTAGAATGTTTTTCGATACTCGCACGGATTCTACCATTTTTCGGTCCTCACACTGATTCGACGCGTTTTCGGTACTGGCCCAGAAAGTTTTTCGATACTCGCACGGATTCTACCTTTTCCCGGAACTCGCCCGGATTCTACCATTTTTCGGTACTCACACTGATTCGACCCGTTTCGGTACTGGCCTAGAAAGTTTTTCGATACTCGCACGGATTCTACCTTTTCCCGATACTCGTCCGCATTCTACCATTTTTCGATACTCACACAGATTCCACCCGATTTCGGTACTGGCCCAGAATGTTTTTCGATACCCGCAGGGATTCTACCTTTTCTCGATACTCCCCCGGATTCTACCATTTTTCGGTACTCACACTGATTCGACCCGTTTTCGGTACAGGTCCAGAAAGTTTTTCGATACTCGCACGGATTCTACCTTTTCCCTGTACTCGCTCGGATTCTACCATATTTCGGTACTCATACTGATTCGACCCGTTTTCGGTACTGGCCTAGAAAGTTTTTCGATACTCGCACGGATTCTACCATTTTTCCGTACTCACACTGATTCGACCCATTTTCGGTACTGGCCCAGAAAGTTTTTCGATACTCGCACGGATTCTACCATTTTTCGGTACTCACACTGATTCGACCCGTTTTCGGTACTGGCCCAGAAAGTTTTCGATACTCGCACGGATTCTACCTTTCCCGGTACTCGCCCGGATTCTACCATTTTTCGGTACTCACACTGATTCGACCCGTTTTCGGTACTGGCCTAGAAAGTGTTTCGATACTCGCACGGGTTCTACTTTTTCCCGGTACTCGCCCGGAGTCTACCATTTTTCGGTAGTCACACTGATTCGACCAGTTTTCGGTACTGGCCTAGAAAGTTTTTCGATACTCGCACGGATTCTACCATTTTTCGGTACTCACACTGATTCGACCCGTTTTCGGTACTGGCCTAGAAAGTTTTTCGATACTCGCACGGATTCTACCTTTTCCCGGTACTCGTCCGCATTCTACCATTTTTCGGTACTCACACTGATTCCACCCGTTTTCGGTACTGGCCAGAATGTTTTTCGATACTCGCTCGGATTTTACCTTTTTCCCTGTACTCGCCCGGATTCTTCCATTTTTCCGTACTCACACTGATTCGACCCATTTTCGGTACTGGCCCAGAAAGTTTTTCGATACTCGCACGGATTCTACCTTTTCCCGGTACTCCGCCCGGATTCTACCATTTTTCGGTACTCACACTGATTCGACCCGTTTTCGGTACTGGCCTAGAAAGTTTTTCGATACTCGCACGGATTCTACCATTTTTTCCGTACTCACACTGATTCGACCCGTTTTCGGTACTGGCCTAGAAAGTTTTTCGATACTCGCAAGGATTCTACCTTTTCCCGATACTCCTCCGCATTCTACCATTTTTCGGTACTCACACTGATTCCACCCGTTTTCGGTACTGGCCAGAATGTTTTTCGATACCCGCACGGATTCTACCTTTTCCCGACACTCGCCCGGATTCTACATTTTTCAGTACTCACACTGATTCGACCCGTTTTCGGCACAGGTCCACAAAGTTTTTCGATACTCGCACGGATTTTACCTTTTCCCTGTACTCGCCCGGATTCTTCCATTTTTCCGTACTCACACTGATTCGACCCATTTTCGGTACTGGCCCAGAAAGTTTTTCGATACTCGCACGGATTCTACCTTTTCCAGGTACTCGCCCGGATTCTACCATTTTTCAGTACTCACACTGATTCGACCCGTTTTCGGTAAAGGACCAGAAAGTTTTTCGATAGTCGCACGGATTCTACCTTTTCCCTGTACTCGCCCGGATTCTTCCATTTTTCCGTACTCACACTGATTCGACCCGTTTTCGGTACTGGCCTAGAATGTTTTTCGATACTCGCACGGATTCTACCATTTTTCGGTCCTCACACTGATTCGACGCGTTTTCGGTACTGGCCCAGAAAGTTTTTCGATACTCGCACGGATTCTACCTTTTCCCGGTACTCGCCCGGATTCTACCATTTTTCGGTACTCACACTGATTCGACCCGTTTTCGGTACTGGCCTAGAAAGTTTTTCGATACTCGCACGGGTTCTACTTTTTCCCGGTACTCGCCCGGAGTCTACCATTTTTCGGTAGTCACACTGATTCGACCAGTTTTCAGTACTGGCCTAGAAAGTTTTTCGATACTCGCACGGATTCTACCATTTTTCGGTACTCACACTGATTCGACCCGTTTTCGGTACTGGCCCAGAAAGTTTTTCGATACTCGCACGGATACTACCATTTTTCCGTACTCACACTGATTCGACCCGTTTTCGGTACTGGCCTAGAATGTTTTTCGATACTCGCACGGATTCTACCATTTTTCGGTCCTCACACTGATTCGACGCGTTTTCGGTACTGGCCCAGAAAGTTTTTCGATACTCGCACGGATTCTACCTTTTCCCGGTACTCGCCCGGATTCTACCATTTTTCGGTACTCACACTGATTCGACCCGTTTTCGGTACTGGCCTAGAAAGTTTTCGATACTCGCACGGATTCTACTTTTTCCCGGTACTCGCCCGGAGTCTACCATTTTTCGGTAGTCACACTGATTCGACCCGTTTTCGGTACTGGCCTAGAAAGTTTTTCGATACTCGCACGGATTCTACCATTTTTCGGTACTCACACTGATTCGACCCGTTTTCGGTACTGGCCAGAATGTTTTTCGATACTCGCACGGATTTTACCTTTTCCCTGTACTCGCCCGGATTCTTCCATTTTTCCGTACTCACACTGATTCGACCCATTTTCGGTACTGGCCCAGAAAGTTTTTCGATACTCGCACGGATTCTACCTTTTCCCGGTACTCGCCCGGATTCTACCATTTTTCGGTACTCACACTGATTCGACCCGTTTTCGGTACTGGCCTAGAAAGTTTTTCGATACTCGCACGGATTCTACCTTTTCCCGATACTCCTCCGCATTCTACCATTTTTCGGTACTCACACTGATTCCACCCGTTTTCGGTACTGGCCAGAATGTTTTTCGATACCCGCACGGATTCTACCTTTTCCCGACACTCGCCCGGATTCTACCATTTTTCAGTACTCACACTGATTCGACCCGTTTTCGGCACAGGTCCACAAAGTTTTTCGATACTCGCACGGATTTTACCTTTTCCCTGTACTCGCCCGGATTCTTCCATTTTTCCGTACTCACACTGATTCGACCCATTTTCGGTACTGGCCCAGAAAGTTTTTCGATACTCGCACGGATTCTACCTTTTCCAGGTACTCGCCCGGATTCTACCATTTTTCAGTACTCACACTGATTCGACCCGTTTTCGGTAAAGGACCAAAAAGTTTTTCGATAGTCGCACGGATTCTACCTTTTCCCTGTACTCGCCCGGATTCTTCCATTTTTCCGTACTCACACTGATTCGACCCGTTTTCGGTACTGGCCTAGAATGTTTTTCGATACTCGCACGGATTCTACTTTTTCCCGGTACTCGCCCGGAGTCTACCATTTTTCGGTAGTCACACTGATTCGACCCGTTTTCGGTACTGGCCTAGAAAGTTTTTCGATACTCGCACGGATTCTACCATTTTTCGGTACTCACACTGATTCGACCCGTTTTCGGTACTGGCCAGAATGTTTTTCGATACTCGCACGGATTTTACCTTTTCCCTGTACTCGCCCGGATTCTTCCATTTTTTCCGTACTCACACTGATTCGACCCATTTTCGGTACTGGCCCAGAAAGTTTTTCGATACTCGCACGGATTCTACTTTTTCCCGGTACTCGCCCGGAGTCTACCATTTTTCGGTAGTCACACTGATTCGACCCGTTTTCGGTACTGGCCTAGAAAGTTTTTCGATACTCGCACGGATTCTACCATTTTTCGGTACTCACACTGATTCGACCCGTTTTCGGTACTGGCCAGAATGTTTTTCGATACTCGCACGGATTTTACCTTTTCCCTGTACTCGCCCGGATTCTTCCATTTTTCCGTACTCACACTGATTCGACCCATTTTCGGTACTGGCCCAGAAAGTTTTTCGATACTCGCACGGATTCTACCTTTTCCCGGTACTCGCCCGGATTCTACCATTTTTCGGTACTCACACTGATTCGACCCGTTTTCGGTACTGGCCTAGAAAGTTTTTCGATACTCGCACGGATTCTACCTTTTCCCGATACTCCTCCGCATTCTACCATTTTTCGGTACTCACACTGATTCCACCCGTTTTCGGTACTGGCCAGAATGTTTTTTCGATACCCGCACGGATTCTACCTTTTCCCGACACTCGCCCGGATTCTACCATTTTTCAGTACTCACACTGATTCGACCCGTTTTCGGCACAGGTCACAAAGTTTTTCGATACTCGCACGGATTTTACCTTTTCCCTGTACTCGCCCGGATTCTTCCATTTTTCCGTACTCACACTGATTCGACCCATTTTCGGTACTGGCCCAGAAAGTTTTTCGATACTCGCACGGATTCTACCTTTTCCAGGTACTCGCCCGGATTCTACCATTTTTCAGTACTCACACTGATTCGACCCGTTTTCGGTAAAGGACCAGAAAGTTTTTCGATAGTCGCACGGATTCTACCTTTTCCCTGTACTCGCCCGGATTCTTCCATTTTTCCGTACTCACACTGATTCGACCCGTTTTCGGTACTGGCCTAGAATGTTTTTCGATACTCGCACGGATTCTACCATTTTTCGGTCCTCACACTGATTCGACGCGTTTTCGGTACTGGCCCAGAAAGTTTTTCGATACTCGCACGGATTCTACCTTTTCCCGGTACTCGCCCGGATTCTACCATTTTTCGGTACTCACACTGATTCGACCCGTTTCGGTACTGGCCTAGAAAGTTTTTCGATTACTCGCACGGGTTCTACTTTTCCCGGTACTCGCCCGGAGTCTACCATTTTTCGGTAGTCACACTGATTCGACCAGTTTTCGGTACTGGCCTAGAAAGTTTTTTCGATACTCGCACGGATTCTACCATTTTTCGGTACTCACATGATTCGACCCGTTTTCGGTACTGGCCCAGAAAGTTTTTCGATACTCGCACGGATACTACCATTTTTCCGTACTCACACTGATTCGACCCGTTTTCGGTACTGGCCTAGAATGTTTTTCGATACTCGCACGGATTCTACCATTTTTCGGTCCTCACACTGATTCGACGCGTTTTCGGTACTGGCCCAGAAAGTTTTTCGATACTCGCACGGATTCTACCTTTTCCCGGTACTCGCCCGGATTCTACCATTTTTCGGTACTCACACTGATTCGACACGTTTTCGGTACTGGCCTAGAAGTTTTTCGATACTTGCACGGATTCTACCTTTTCCCTGTACTCGCCCGGATTCTACCATTTTTCGGTACTCATACTGATTCGACCCGTTTTCGGTACTGGCCTAGAAAGTTTTTCGATACTCGCACGGATTCTACCATTTTTCGGTACTCACACTGATTCGACCCGTTTTCGGTACTGGCCTAGAAAGTTTTTCGATACTCGCACGGATTCTACCTTTTCCCGATACTCGTCCGCATTCTACCATTTTTCGATACTCACACAGATTCCACCCGATTTCGGTACTGGCCCAGAATGTTTTTCGATACCCGCAGGGATTCTACCTTTTTTCGATACTCCCCCGGATTCTACCATTTTTCGGTACTCACACTGATTCGACCCGTTTTCGGTACAGGTCCAGAAAGTTTTTCGATACTCGCACGGATTCTACCTTTTCCTGTACTCGCTCGGATTCTACCATTTTTCGGTACTCATACTGATTCGACCCGTTTTCGGTACTGGCTAGAAAGTTTTTCGATACTCGCACGGATTCTACCATTTTTCCGTACTCACACTGATTCGACCCATTTTCGGTACTGGCCCAGAAAGTTTTCGATACTCGCATGGATTCTACTTTTCCCGTACTCGCCCGGATTCTACCATTTTTCGGTACTCACACTGATTCGACCCGTTTCGGTACTGGCCTAGAAAGTTTTTCGATACTCGCACGGATTCTACCTTTTCCCGATACTCGTCCGCATTCTACCATTTTTCGGTACTCACACTGATTCCACCCGTTTTCGGTACTGGCCAGAATGTTTTTCGATACCCGCACGGATTCTACCTTTTCCCGACACTCGCCCGGATTCTACCATTTTTCAGTACTCACATGATTCGACCCGTTTTCGGTACAGGTCCAAAAAGTTTTTCGATACTCGCACGGATTTTACCTTTTCCTGTACTCGCCCGGATTCTTCCATTTTTCCGTACTCACACTGATTCGACCCATTTTCGGTACTGGCCCAGAAGTTTTTCGATACTCGCACGGATTCTACCTTTTCCCGTACTCGCCCGGATTCTACCATTTTCGGTACTCACACTGATTCGACCCGTTTTTCGGTACGGCCTAGAAAGTTTTTCGATACTCGCACGGATTCTACCTTTTCCCTGTACTCGCCGGATTCTACCATTTTTCGGTACTCACACGATTCGACCCGTTTTCGGTAATGGCCTAGAAAGTTTTTCGATACTCGCCACGGATTCTACCATTTTTT
>CALNHZ020000728.1:0-15200 GCA_940586395.1 Vitis riparia x Vitis cinerea | reverse complement strand
GTAAGCATGCCCAACAGAGGATTTGGAGTAATGGGTCCGACCACGTCAAGTCCCCATGCATTAAATGGCCATGACACAATTGTAGGATGAGTGGCTCAGGGGTTGGAGTAATAAAATTTGAATGGAATTGGCATGATTGACACTTCTTTGCATATACCATACAATCCTTAACCATAGTTGGCCAATAGTATCCCATCCTTTTGATTCAAAATGAAGTTTTAGCCCGATTGGTGAGCCCCACAGATCCTAGAATGAGCATCTTCAATTGCTTGACTTGTCTCTTCTCCTCCTAGGCATCAAAGAAGTACTCTCTTGAAATGAGTGACATAAAGTGTTTCTTTGCAATAATGAAGTTGGTGGAGCTCGATGTCATATTTCTGTTCGATCCTTAGTTTAGCAGGTAAACTTTTTCATGCCTAAGTAGTCAATTAATGGTTGTCACCAATCTTCACTTTCAATAATGAATACTGAGGTACCATTTACCTCTTCTAATTGTAATATTGGCAATGGTGGCATAGCCACCTATGGCAAAAGAGACATGTACATTTCTTAAGCAATGTCCAAACTTGTAGCTAGATTAGCTAAAGCATCTGCCATTGGTTTTCTTTTCATGGAATATGAACTAAAGGATTCCTCAAACTTTTCCATCAGTTGGGTAGCATTTGGAAGTAAGGAATCAAGTTATCACTTTTAACCTCATATAAGGCTAAAGTTGATTGATTACCAACTTAGAATCACTACATATCTCCAAGCTTGTGATTTTCATTTCGATCGCCATTGGTGGCCTAATAATTAAGGCTTCGTATTCACGACATTGTTGGAGCATCTCTCACTAAGAACAAATGAATATGGTAGTATTTTGTCATTGTGGTGAGACAATACAACACCTGCACCTATTCCATCATAACGTGCTGACCCATCGAAGAATATTATCCACAAAGGAAAAATTAACATAGAAGAATCTCTTCATCAAGGAGGTCGTCTAAAATTTCCCATGGGATAGGATGATATGCTAAAGAGGTCTACAAGTGCTTGTCCTTTAATGGCCTTTTGAAAGAATGTAGATTATTTCATACTCAGTGAGTAGCAACCCCCATATTGCTAATTGTCCTGAAAGAACTAGCTTTGATAACACATACTTAATGGATCAGTGTGTGCTATTAAGTGTATTGTGTATGCTTGCATGTAGTGCCTTAGTTTTTTTGTGAGAAGATTAAAGTAAGACAAGTTTCTCTATTGGGGAGTAATTTAGTTTTGGTCTCGCTAGAGTTTGACTTAAGTATATAATGCCCTTTTCTTAATCTTCTCATTTTCTTGTGCAAGTAATGTCCAAGAGAGCTTCTTGTGTGGCAATGTAAAGTATTAATGGCTTTCCTCTTATAGGAGCACTTAAGATTGGTGGATTATCCAAATACCTTTTTATGCTCTCAAAGTCATTATGACAAGCTTCGTCCCAAACAAGTGGGACATCTTTCTTCATAAGTCGATTGAAGGGTTGACATCGTCTTGCAAGGTTTGAAATAAACCGTCGAATGAAAGCAAGACGTCCTTGAAGACTTCTAAGTTCTTGAAGATTCCTCAGCTCTGACATATCTCGAATGGCTGTGATCTTAGATTGATCCACTTTAATGCCACGGTGTCACACAGTAAACCCTAGAAACTTACCAAAAGTAACACTAAAAGCACATTTGAGTGGGTTCATTTTGAGTTGGTACCTTCTAAACTTGTCAAACACCATACGGAGATCTCGCAGGTGGTCTTCTCTCTTCCTAGACTTTACCACCAGGTCATCAACATAGCACTTGACATTCTTATGGAGCATATCATCAAAGATTTTCTGCATGGCACGTTGATACGTTGCACTTGCATTCTTTGGTCCAAAAGTCATCACTTTGTAATAGTAAATACTCTTTGGAGTACAAAATGCAATAAGCTCTTCATCCCTTGGCACCATTTGTATTTGATTATACCCTGATGATCCATCTATGAAGGATAAAACTTCAAGACCAGTAGTTTCATTAACCATAAGCTCGATGATTGGTAATAGGAAGTCATCTTTTGGGTAAGCATTGTAAAAAATTTTAAATCCACACAAACACGGATCTACCCATTCTTTTTCTTAATTGGAACGATGTTCGCAATCCATGTTGGGTACTTTAACTCCCTAATGAAACCACTTTAATCAATTTGTCAATTTTCATTTCTATTTGCGAAACAAGTTCTAGTCGAAATTGTCTTTGCGCTTTCTTAATCGACCGGACACCATGCTCCCCATGAGTTGATGTACTGTAACTTTTGGATCAAGACCTAACATTTCTTTGTACGACCATGCAAAGATATCTTTATAATTGAGTAACAACTCAAAATAACCTTTCTTTATAGAAGGAATTAAATGCATACTTACATAGATTGGCCTTGGGTCCTCATTGTACCTAAATTGAGTTCTTTTTAACTCATCTACAGTGGCTTGCCCCCTGACCTCAAATTCTTGAGGAGCTTTCCCTGGTTCATTTTCTAAAGATTCTGAATTAGAGTCAACTTCTACTGTAACATGGTAGCTAGTGTGCGTCGAACTTTCTTCAACATCTCTAGGGCATCCCTCATCCGACTGCTTGGTGATCATGATGGTATGTCATTTTACTTTTAAACAACCATTAGTATAGATTTTCCAAGTTGAATGGTGCTTCATACTTGATGGGATTAAACTCCTTGTCTTTGCATCTTTCTTTAATTCAATACACTGCTTCTTATTGGGATTTTGTCGCCATGACTTTTAGGGTAGAGTCCCAATCCTTTGTTGTATTGACTTTTGTGGAATATGTGTTAAATTATGTTCTACTTGGTTAAAATAGCCCAACCTAGTGAACACCGAAGCTCGTGTAATTGGAACTTCAATATAATCAAATACTAAAATTTGAGGAGGAGAATTTGACCCACTACTCTCCTCCATGTCTTCCACACTGATGTGTTGTGTTGCCTTAGTCTTCTTAGTCTTAGTTAAAATTCTGATTGGCTCAAAAGATACAAACCTTAAACCCTTAGAAGTTTTACTGCATACCCTTATTGTTTCAACTTCTTTTGAGTTTCGTTAAGGCCATGCATCTTTTTGCCTATAGTCTCAAAGCTAAGTTCTCCTAATCGTGATGATGAAGTGAAGTCATACCCTACCTTGGATAATAACTTGTAAGCCTTAGGGTTGAACCCCTCATCTATTCTTTTACCAGGGAAGAATTCTTGCTTTGTTTGATCTCTTGAGGATTTGACAGATTTATGTGTCTCATCCCTAGAGATAAGTTGTAAGTTTGGAAGGAGAATGGTTGCATCTTCTTTCAAGACCTGAAGGTCCTTATTTTCCAATCTTTGAGGCTGTACTTTGTTTTTGTCTTCTATGAAAGGTGGTTGACCCTCACTTTATCGAGATCTTGGGATGTACCTAAAAACTGGGGAAGTAGTGACACTCGTCAAGTCTAGTGTTGATTTTTTTGAGGATTTCTCTTTTTCTTCGATTTGAGTCATCATTGCTTGTGAGATTTTCCCTGTTAATGTCAACTTACACTGCTTAACTTTTCCCTTAAGTTAGCCTTCCTAGTGGAGGGAATGATTGCAGGAAGGATTTCCTACATAACATCATTTTCTGTGTAAAATTTAGCATCAGTAAAGTAAGTCTCGACTTCTATAGATGGCTTAGTATCAACCTCTACTTTATTTATCCCTCCTCTATAGAATTTGAAACACTGGTGTAGGGTCGAAGGAACTACCCCATTCTCATGAAGCCATGGTCACCCGAGTAATACATTGTAAGATATTTTTGCATCGATTACATGAAATAATGTGTTCGAACTCAACTCGCCCGTAACAAGCTCCAGACGAATGATACCAATAGCTCGTTGTCCCCTTTGATTAAAGCCTTGGATCATTAGGCGACTCCAAGTTAGTTCTTTCGTAGCATTCCTGAGTCGTTTCATTGTTGCTTTAGGCATGATATTTACTATAAACCACCATCAATTAAGATGTGAGTGATATTTTGTTCCCATATGTACCTAGTAACAATCAGAGGTTGATTATATGGTTTTGACCTTAACTGAAGGTCTTCATCAGTAAAGGTGATGGCTACACAACATTTGACACAATTGTGGCTTTCATTCTCAAGTCTTTTTGCCCTCTTTATTTTGATGGCATAGAGTATTGGATTCTTAAGTACTTGAATCAACACATTTTGCATCCCATTAGGAAATTGTAGCATTTCATGGCTACTAAATAATGAAGGTAGGTGTTGTAGGCTTGCTACTACTCCCTCTTCTTCCTTAGTTTTTCTTGACTCAACACCAAGAATGCTTTCCTCATCTTCACTTAACCCCTCTTCTTTTGAAGTCTCACTACAAAAGACCATATGAGTTAATATTGTCACCTTTTTTTCAAAGAACCCTAGGCGGAAGTATTCCCCTAGGGTGATAGGGTGATGAGTTTTTAGACAAAAGGTTGTCTATTTGTACAAACATTTGTTTGTTTGTTTTTTTTTTTTTTTTAGGATTCTTTTTTTCTTTCTTCTTTAAATATTGACGAGTATTCCACTCATGTCGTCCCTCTTAGGAAGGTTAGGGTATGAATAAGACACTTGCTTCTTGCGAGGTCTTCTTCATGTCACCAATGTCCAACCTTCTTCGTCATATGGCATTGATTTATTATCAGAGCAAAGGTAAAGAAGGCTATCTTGACATGACACTTGTGTTCGCTTTGGTTTCGGTGACTCGCATTGAATAGTAGTGGCACATGTCCCTAGTTTCTTAAGTGGAACATGTAATGTAATAGGATCAAATGACCCAAATGTGATAGTAGCATGACTTGACTCTACTATCTCATCTAGATCCAAATGAATGCAAAGTTTCATTATGAGATCTTTTAAAATGAAACATTTCTCCATAAGATAACTGTCGATTCAATGGTAATGACAATAGTTTGGATCATTAACATGACCCATTTCTTCTGGACGCTTGCACTCAGGTAGCTCAATAAACCTTTTTCTGGAGCAAGTCTTCCAACATGTTAGGCCATCATTGTTTGGAAAAGGATACTTCTTCTCCTCTAATTCCTTCAAGGTGAACTGACGCTTCTCATTTTCCTAGGTTAGTCTAGCCTCTTTTACTTTCTTCTTTTTTATCTCTTGCTGAGATTTTGACGGGAGTCGTATTCATCATCATTGACTCTTGGATGGGTTTCTTCGAGGTCTTGTCACTCATTTTCCCCATCATATCTCTCTCTTTGCCAGTCAATGGTAAGGTCATTCTTAGAGCCATGGTTGGCTATGTTGAGTCTCATGTCATGTGCTTGAGTAGTTAATTCTTCAAAGGTATGGGGTTGTATCCCTTGAAGGATATATAGGAGACTCCAATGCATTCCTTGTATGCACATCTCCACGGCTGATACCTCAGATAATCTATGTTTGCAGTCAAGGCTTAAGGAATGCCAACGGTTGATATAGTCTACAACCAACTCATCTTTCCATTGCTTAGTGTTAGTAAGCTCCATCATGTTTACAGTTCGTTGGGTGCTATAGAACAGTTGAGGAATTCACATTCCATTTGGTCTCAACTATCAATACACTAAGGTGCAAGGTCTATGTACCAATCAAAAGCATTTCCTTAGAGAGAACGGACGAATTGTTTAAACTAATAAGTCATCATCTGTACCTGCATTGTTACAAGTTTCAGCGAAATGGGTAACATGTTGTTTTGGATTTTCCTTCCCATCAATGATTGAAAACTTTGGAGGTTGATAACCCACAGGCATACGTAGACTATCAATCTTCTTAGTGTAAGGTTTAGAGTACATAAGCGTACTCTATGAGGGTCCATCGTACTATGCTCTAATGGTGTTAGTTATCATGTCCTGATGTTGCTGGACAGATAATGACTCCCCCAAGATAGATTTTGTTACTTGTCTCCCGCCTTGCACTGTCTTAGACGCATGTGGTGCATCATCGAGAGGAGATGCAATATTTAGAAGGTGGTTGAGTCCTTAACTTGACTCACCCATATTTTGTACTTGTGTCTCGACTTTGTTTATAAGGGAGGCTATTTGCATATCCTTCTCCGGGACCATCTTAGTGAGTTCGGTGATGGCACGGGCCATCTTTGCCAATTATTCCTCTACAGATGTAATGCTAGTTGCCAGTACCAACATAGTCATCGAGAAGGGAGAAGTAAAGATTCAGAACAATTGGAGTATTTTTCCTCATTTGACATTCTAGTTGGCAATCTGGAGTGTGAGCTGGTGCTGGAATTGGCATCAATAACAAAGCAAGGAGATTTTTCCCCGAAGTCCTTTAGTGCTAAAGGGAGTTTTCCCTTGCTACGAGGACTATGGCTTTTTGCCCCTAAAGAGGTCAAAGTGATGAATGGTAGGTGCTCATCATGCGTTCTTACCGGTTTTAGCACATAAGCATACTCACTTATTTGTTTTGTTGAGAGTGAAGATGTTGATTTTGCTTTGCTATGAGTCATGGGGGTTCTAGTGGTGTTGTGTGTCAATTGTGCAATGATGATCTAGTCACTGCCCTTGTTGACATGCAAAACTTAAGTTCTTTTAGATGCCATTGACATAGTAGTGATCAATCTTTTAATAAAAGAGATGAGAGGTAGAGACATCCCATTGGGCGTGCTAGAAATTTATACGCATAAATTTTGTAAAAGTCTTGCGAACTTAGCAAAACAATAGGGAAATAATGCAAACAAATTAAAATTTTTGGTGTACAATTTCAAAAATAATATTTTTTTTACAAAAGAATATTTTCCCTTTAATTATTTCGCTATGACCACAACTTCAAGAACGCCGATGATGTTTTCTTGATTTCGAAGATTAATCAAGAGCCACAAGTGGCTTATTCCCGAACAAACTCGTTGAATGGTGAAGAACGCATGTAGCAGTTCTTTTACCGTTTACCAACTTGTAGGGAGATTTGATGAAACTTTTTTTTTTGTTGTAAAGCCTCTTTTCCCGTAGGAAGTCATCTTTGGATTTTCTCCCTAAGATTTTCCTTTTTGGATTTTTCTAATTTCTGAATTTCTCCCCCAATTCTTGAAAAAAGACACCTCTATTTATAGGTGAAGATAGAGAATTTGAATTTCAAATTTCTGAATTTTAGTTGCTTAATTAAGAGATTAGTTCCTTGACTTTAGCAATTTTTCTTTCCTGAGAGGTTTTACCAACAAGATAATAATAATAATAATAATAATAATAATAATTTTCTTATTATTATTATTATTATCCTTTGTATAGTTGGAGATTAGGGAAACTTATTCATAAGAGATATCTATTATTTTTTTTTTATTCATTTTGAAGACCAAATTAGTGGTAATTTAATCCATTATTTTTATTTTTTTATGTCTACAATTCCATAATCTAGTTTTTTTTATTTAATGCAAAACCATTTTTTGACTCATAAGCTTCACTTGGGTTGTGAGCCCTCTCTTCATAACATTGTTTATTGTGTATCTTTTCCTTTGCCTATAAAAAAAAAATTTGAGGTGAATCATATCTTATTCAAAATCCTTTTTGTGATTAGAAAAATTTTCATTATACATGGACGAGTTATGTCGATTTCTTTTTAGCATAATTACAAATGTTTTGTTATATTTAAGATCATTGTCATAACCTTTTCAACACTCCAATATTGTGTGGGGTGCCAAATTGTAAATAATTAACAGTTCTTGAATTCCTTTAGCTAGTTTGCCTTTAAACTACTATAAATGTTATCTACTAAGTTGTTATAATGATTTTTTTCTAAGCCAATGAACATGTAAAGAGGTAAGATCATTCAATACTCTACTCATAAAGCCTTTCTAACTACTAGTGTTAACCTTATGAATTTTTTCTTTTTTAATATGGGTTAGTTGGTGTTGTTGCCATTATATATGCACCACCTAGTGGGGACCCATCCATTTGGTCAGACAGATATGATGATATAAGTTGAAGATCTTCAAGTAATTATAGTTTAGGATTTGACATATGATCATAGAGTTGAGCATTAATTATTAGTCCTTGAGCTACATGTCTGGCTCAAATTTTCATTCACATTTTTTCTTCTTAAAAGGTTTATTTGTGTTGTTGCTACCTTTTATATTAACTCATCCATTTATTTTTATTTTTGTCGCTTGAGTTTTAGCATAATATTGATATATCAAATCCATTTAGTTTCTTTACACACAAAACACAAACAATTACATATCTTAAAAATTTTCAATTACCACTTTAATTAATAATTCTATTTGTTCATTAGAGACATACAGAAAAATAAACTAGAAAAAATTAGTGCTTAAGATTTAGAATTAGAATTTGATAATAATAATTAGACCTTGGCCTTAGAAAAACAACTTGGCTTTGGATGGGAAGGAATGAGATGTAAGCATAGTCATTCTCTAAGGATAGATATATAGCACACAACTGTCAGGACATGACATTTTCACCTATGTGATGCATGACTAGACTCAGCTGGAAACACTTTTTTTATTTATTTTTTTCTTTTTTCTGGGCACATATTGGACCACTTAGTGAACCCACCATTTTTTTTTCTTTAATCTTGATTAGCACGAAAATGGTTTGTACAAAGGATGACATCAATATCCTCCATGCTTGTAATATAATTTCATTAATTTGAAGCTTGACTTTATTGGTATGCAAATCTGTTGTCAAGGGAATGACCATTGGCAATTACCATTGGCATATGCAGTCCAGTATCTTCCAATACTCTGCCCATTAATCTATACTTGACCTTGACCCATACTCTCCTTGTCTAAAGCCAATGGCTCATCTCCTTCGGGTGTATTGAAATAAGTCTGCAAAGTTCCAAGATAAAGTTTTAGTTCTTAATGTTGGTCCATCACTAATTAAAGGGATAAGCATGTCTTAAAATTGGAAGACACATTTCTTAATTATGTTCTCCTGGTTTGATAAATCACAAGAGGGTTTTTACCTATCCAAAAGAAGTTTCTTGTTTATCACCTCAAGCAACATTCCTTCTAGCCTTACCATCTTCCTTGTACCACTTCCAATTTGAATCAAATTGTGTTTCCTAACAGGTAGGCAGCTAAACTTTGTTCATGACCAAAACAATCTTTTCCATCTTCTTGTTTTGAATTCTTGCCTTGGTGTAGTACCTAGTCCTTCACAAATGTTGTGCTCGTTGCAGATAATTAATGCACAAGTGTGAACTTTTTACTTTCCAAAACTATTTTTATTCTGCCTATAAAGTTATGACTCACATGTCATGATAATGTAGGCTAATGAAGATTGCAACTGATATAGCTATGATGCTAGAAAATTGGATGAAGCCAAATGTGTGAACAAAGATCATGTTTCTGTAGTATAATATGTTACTTTTTATTTATTTCTTGAAACATAAAATTCTTTATTGTTCATTTGATATTTTCTTGATCATTTAGGAAATGTCTTTAAGAATTCTTTGTTTCTCAGGATGGATATTGATTACTCAGCCACTGGTCATGAATTTGTAATTGGATCTTATGATAGAACAGTGAGCTCTTTGTCTTATACTGAATTATATTATATTTAAAACTTTTTTACTAATGCATACAAAAAAATCCAAAGTGTGATGACATTCCTTCTGCATCAAGTTCACCTATGATGCAAGTTACATTATCTTAGGGAGTGATAACACCAATCTATGACTTTGGAAGCTAAAGCATCAAAACAATTGGGAGTTGTAAGAATATCCTCCTTTCTACTTGTTTCATTGCTAGAAGTTTGAATTAAATATTGACTGTCCTGGGCAGGAAATCTTCTTTTCCATGCACAAATATCAATATCTTGTAGATAAATATAATTGAGAAAAACCATGCAGAATTATCCACAATAGTTTAGACTTTAAAATTAATTTATGATTATTATTATTATTATTATTATTATTATTATTTTCTCTACTTCAAACCCATCTTCCCCTCCTTCATTATATTTTATTATTATTATTATTATTATATTGTTGTTGTTGTGTTTTGTTGTTGTTGTTGTTGTGCATTTTAAAAATATTCTTTATAGTTTCAATTATTATTTAGAATGTTCTACAAAAAACAATGGAAAACACCTCAATTTAATATAAAAAAAAATTACTTTCAAAACAAATTCTTAAAAAAATTATTTGTTAAAAATTGTTAACATGTTTTTTAAGTTTAAAAGCAATTTTTTGTTATAGGCTATGTTTGGTTCCCGGAAAATTTGAGGGAAGAAAAACAAAAGAAAAGTAGAAGGAAAGAAAAAGTGAAGGAAAATAACAAAATAGATTAAAAGTTGATAAATTATTTTTTTGTTACTTCAAATTCATTTTATTTATTTTAACTCATCAATATAAAGATTAAATAATTTAAAAATACATAAGTTTTTAATTAGTTTTAATTATATTTGATTTTCTTTGATATTTTTCATAGCACAACCAAACATGAGAAATCATTTTCCTTAGCATTTTTTTTCTTTCCTTTGTATTTCCGGGAACCAAACATAGCCATAGAGAATAAAAATATGGTTTTAAAAAATAATTTCTAGGCAAGCCCTAACTCTTTATTCTCAAAAAACTAAACACTTTCGACAACAAGAGAGTCAAGGCTCTACTTCTTTCAACTTTAAAATTTAATTTAATTTTCTTTTAATTTAACTAATATTAGATAGGATGCTTAGGATTATTAAATAATAATTTTATGAAAAAAATCTACAATATCATTTCAAGCCATTAAATCTTTTTATGTAATTGCTAAAAATATATGGTTACATCTTATTATTACTCAAAAGAGCATATTTGATATAGCAAATTGACATATTATTGCTCTTGCAATGATAACTAACCTTCTTTTGTAAGTTCCAAAGTGATTTCAAGTTGTAAATAATGCATTTAATTGATCATGGAAGAAAGAAGATTGAGAAGTGTGAAAAAAAATATAAATAACATTTTTGCAACATCATGCAAAATTTGCATGTGAGATAAAGGATGAAAAGTTGCAGCAAGCTAAAGAATGATTTTGCACAAACATGCCAACTGACTAGAAGAACATGATGGTTGCGAGAGTAAGAATTTGTGAAAGTCATTTCGCATGAATATGCAAATTTCTCAAGAGCATGCAAACTCATCCAAGAGGGGTTTAATGTTATAACCAACCAACTTCAATTTTGCATGTTCATGTGAAAATGCTATTCCTTGTGTGAAAATGTCATTATTGGTACTAAATCTCATTTTTTTAATTTGAAATGTTCCAAATCCTATTGAGATGATGTTGAGTGTCCTTCATTTGTTTGAACTATAATAGGGACTGAAATCTTGTAAACAGGACTTTTAAAAAAAAATATTTCCCACTTTTGGATTAGGAGATATTTTGAAGTTTTTTTTCTCTCTCTCAAACCAAATTTCTAAACATGAGTGAATATATCTCATCGTTCTCAAAGGCAAAAGAATCTAAAGGCGGGATCTATGATGATGTAGGAAAATGAAGCTTGATTTGCTAAGGGATTTTTATTCAATTGATTGAAATTTGGGATTTTTTTTTCTTTTCAAATTGTCTTAAATGACTACTATAGTACAAATTAGGTAAATTCATTAAATATTTTAAATCTAAATTTATGAAATTGAATAGTTGCATGTGTGTAAATAGTTTAAAAGACGATTTAAGATGAATTAAATATAATTTGAATTGATCCTTTAAATTAAATCACCTAATTTGAATAAAAATAAGATTTAGATTTAAAACTAATAAAAAATCGGTTTAGATGAGAATTTATAGTTTCAATATAACTTGATGAAGAGTAAATCTCAACAACCATTCACCATAGAGATGGTTTTCAAGAGAATCTTAACTCTAAGATTTTTTTTCATATAATCTTCTTTCCAAATTTGATTCTTTTTTATTGAATTGTTCTTCCTAATTTGAAATCACCGTATTTTCATTTTTATTATGAATTGTCACTTTGATTTCACTTTATCATATTCATTTTTTTTTCCTATTTAAGCCTTGATTACAAAAAATAATTCATCCTAGTGGCCGATATTTAAAACCGTTTATACTACCAGGACTTTTACTAAAAGCCATTTTTTATCAAGTAAAAGCTATCTTAGAATAGTGAATTAGGTTATAAATCTTGTTTTAATACAATAACGACCAAAATCATTGATCAACATCTGAATATTTGAATGAGGATACAAGCACATAAAATCAAAATATAAAAAAAACCAATGATCATAATACAAAAATAATGACAACTAAGTATAAAATAATGATAAGATGCATAGTCATGGGGTACAAAGTCAAGAAACTAAGGTATAATTGAGGTATACAAATGACATTAATTTTTCACAAATTAAATTACATTAAAATTAAAAAAAAAAAAAACTGGAACCATTGTAAATTTTATTTCACGGGATTTTTTTGTTCTTAATAAAGAACGATAAAGCATAATAAAAAAAAAATAAAAAACAAAGTTGAAAGTTTTCCAATTTTTTTCAACGAACCCAATAAATAGAAGTATTAGCGTATTGAATTAATTTTTAAGTTATTTACATTCTAATCTTTCTATTCATTAGTTTGAAGACGTCTCCTTAGTAAAAATAACAAAAATATATAAAATTAAATTTATTTTTTTATTTCTTTAAAAAACAGTCATAGATTATTTTTTAAGATAAAAGTCAAACTTAACAAAAACACAAATTTTTAATGCTTATTCAGTTTAATATGAATAATGTTTATTTTAATAGTAAAAGATTTTTATCCCATTCAATTGTAAATAAAAAACTAAATCCCTTTTTGGAAACTGTTTTTAAAGAACAGTTTTCTATTTTTTAGAACAAAAAAAATTAAAAAACGCGTTTGTCAATTAGAAACTGTTTTCTTTTCTATTATAAAAAAATAGAAAACAAGGTGTTTCCAAACTTCTTTAGTTGTTTTCAATTGTTTTTGAGAATTGTTTTAAAGAATAATCATACAAACACATATAATAATTAAAAATAAAATTATGGACATAAAAATTATTTTTAAAACATATTTAAAAACTATTAAAAACAGGTTAAAACAATTTTAAATTCTCAAACATACTTTTGTTTTACAAAACATTATAAAACAGTTTTTTAAAAATTGTTCTTAACAACTATTTTTTTAAACTGTTTTTAAAAACAATTACTAAACAAGGCCTAATTCTTTTCTCAAAAACAAATTGGCATCACATTTTTTTAAACTATAGATTTAGAAATGTGAATCATATCATCACTTTTGAAATTACCTTTTCTATATGTCTTTAAGAATTTTGGTATCTTATATAAAAAGGTATTATTATTATTATTTAAAAAGAAAAAAAGAAAAAAAATGCGTCTTTTATTAAAAATCAATTAAAGTTGATTAAATTTTATTACATAACAATTATTAAAAATATTATCAATTTTTATTTTTTAATTATTAAATTAAAATAAATAAACCCATATTTATATTTAACACTGACTCTACCAAAAATCAAGACAGGAACATTCACCATCTTCAAAATGATGAAACCGATTCCGATCCCTTACAATAATTTCTCGACCATAAACCTTTGAAATCAGCTTGATGACATGGTGACAATCTCTGCAAACCCTAAGGTTCTTCACAATCCTAATGGCTCTTTTGAATCCAGTGTAGTAGCCCATAAGCAATGGCCAGCTTCTCGCTATGAACAGCTAGAGCATGTTCTTTATCTTCCTCTTCCATGTCCAACAAACATTCCCGATATCTGCTGAATACCCAATTGCACTCTTCAGCCTTGTGTGTATCTCATTCAACTTCTCATATATCTTGTTTGATTCCGGGTGTGACCAGTCACCAGCCACAAACCGATGCACCATGCCTTTCAGCTCGATCACGCTCACTCCTGGCACTTGGAGATGCCGTTGACCTTCATAAGGTTCCTCACTTTTCTTGCATCGTCCCATTTTTTGCTGCTGCATATATGTTTGAGAGGAGGATGTAGCTGTTGAGGAAAAATTGGAAAACATGTTAGTCATGTGAATTTAGGCTTTTCCAGCATAGGTGAGAGGGTTTTACCGGCCACTGTGGCATGGCTGAAGGTTGATGAGGCTTTCCCCCACTCTCACCCAGCTCAAAGTTGCCATGGATCCTACAGCCTCCAAGCAATGCCCCAACGCGCTTGGGTTGGGCTCCATGGCCATAGTCCCTATAAGTTCCATAGCCTCCTCCAAGAACCTGCACGGGCAAGGAGATCAATAACACAACCATAATGCTCAACTTTGGCTCAATCCCATAACTGCTGCTCATGCAGTCTAAGAGTTTTGACCTTCATCCACCATTCCAGCATGGCTACAGGCACTGAGCATAGCTACAAAGGTTATGTCATTTTGGTTCAACACCTGCCTCTTCATCTCCTGAAAAAGCTGTTGGGCTTCTTTGACATTGCGTGTATGGCCATGCCTGCTATGATTGTGTTCCAAGCTAGAACATCTTTGGACTCCTTGCATTAAAAACTTGCGTGGCAAGGGAAATTTTTCACATTTCGCATACATGTCCACAAGTGCAGTACCACAATGGAATTGACCTCAATTCTATTATCATTGATATAAGTATGCAAATGCAAACCCTATCCAAGGCGCCCAAATGGGCACAAGCCGATAAGAGGCTGACAACAGTTGCTTCAGTTGGCTTTACGCCCACAGCCCGCATTTGATCAAAAGTGCCAGGGCCTCATTCGGCTTCCCACACTGCGCGTAGCACGCCAACATGGAGTTCCATGACACTACATCCCTACAAGGCATCTCGCTGAACAGCCCAAAAGCGTCCTCCACATTCCCGCATTTGACAAACCCGCCAACATGGAATTCCAAGATACCAGATTTCTCTCAGGCATTTCATCAAACAGTCTCTAGCTTTCAATCTTCCAACAATTGCATAGCCATTGATCATAGTATTCCAAGAAACCACGTCCCTACACACCATCCTATCAAACACCATCCGGGCATGCCCCATTTAACATGCTTAACATACCCATCATCATTGCATTCCAAGAAACCACATCTCGTTAGAACACAGATAAAAAGCTGCTTAGAGCACCCAAATCTTTCCCATTGCATAAATGAATCAAAGAGCTGACAATTAAGAATCGCACTCAAAAACACTTAACAACTGGGTATGAACATAACCCAAACCAAGTCACGGATGGCTCATTACAAG
>CALNHZ020000727.1:0-15256 GCA_940586395.1 Vitis riparia x Vitis cinerea | reverse complement strand
CAACAGTGGAATCTGCCACAAGTGCTGCTATGGTCGTGGCGCAGCAACGGCAAGTCTTCGACAACTTGGAAGGACGGAATAGATCGATCGAACACAAGAAGGATGGAACCAAATGATCGCCCTTCTGGTTCTCAAAATTTTCGGGTGAATCGGTCTTCTCAAGGACAAGATGGCAGACCATTTTTTGATCAAGATCGGCGTCGCATGGGTTCTGGGAAAAGGACGCCCCCAGTGCTCGTATTGTGGAGATATGGGTCATTGGGTCCAAAAAGTGTTTTCAACTACATGGATACCCACCAGGCCATCCTAAGCAAGAATGAACTTAGGCTCCAAACTCAAATCAAAATAAAAGTTTTTCTGCGGCTAACCAAGTTTCTAAGGTAGATGAAGGGAAACCTACAGTTGCATTGTCAGAAGCCCAACTCAAGCAACTTTTGTCACTTCTTAATAGCCAAGATGAAAACTCTAGTTCCAAAGTGAGTGCGGTAACAAAGCCAGGTTTGTCCAAAGTCGCTTCCGTAATTGGATTAGTGATAGTGGGGCGACGGATCATATTACTTCATCCTCTAAGTTATTGCATAAAGATAAAAATTGCTCGTTTACCGCCCATATCGTTGCCTAGTGGAGAAAAAGCGAATATTGTTACGAAAGGGACTTTGCCTCTGAATTCCGTCTATTATCTGCATGATGTCTTATCTGTGCCTACATTCAAAGTTGATTTAATATCAGTTAGTCGTTTGACAAGAGGTCTAAATTGTTCAGTGACGTTTTCCCTTATTGGTGTATTTTGCAGGATCTGGCTATGAAGAGGACGATTGGTTTGGGTAAACAACGTGACGGACTATACTATTTGGTGGCACTAGCGACAGAGAAATATTTAACCACCCATTCTATCCACAAACCAACCAGCCTGCAATCTCGCCATCTCTTCCACCGATCTCTGGCACAGTTGCTTAGCCATGTCATCTTCTCGTTTGAGTTTCATTGCCAAGAATTTTTTGAATTTTTCTGTTCAATCCAATATGCTTGCCCTATATGTCCTTGGCTAAGCAAAGTCGTTTACCTTTTGGTACTAGTGCTATTTCTTCTACAAAACCTTTTGAGATTATTCATTGTGACATTTGGGGTCGTTATCGACACCCTTCACTGCTTGGTGCCCATTACTTTCTCACTGTTGTCGATGATTATACACGTTTCACTTGGATATTTTTAATGCGACATAAAGATGAAGCACAATCACTTTTAAAACGTTTCTTCAGCTATGTGTTCACACAATTTGAATTTCGCATTAAAACTTTTCGAAGTGACAATGGTAGAGAATTTACCTCACTTCGTTCCTTTTTCAAGATAATGGGTCATTTTTCAGCATTCTTGTGTTTACACACCTCAACAAAATGGGGTTGTGGAACGCAACATTAATGTCATATTTTACAAGTAGCCGAGCTTTGAAATTCCATGCTCAAGTTCCCACTCAATTTTGGGGGGAGTGTGCTCTCACTGCCGTACACATCATCAATCGGTTACCTTCACCAGTATTGTCTTTCAAAACTCATTTTGAATTGCTTTACTCAAAACCACCTTCTTACTCCCATCTCCGTGTTTTCGGATGTTTAGCCTATGCCACCATGTTCACACCTCTCACAAAATATCTTTGGTCAGAAAGCATACAAATTATTTGATTTATCAACCAAAAAGGTCTTTACTAGCCGAGATGTCAAATTTCATGAAGATATTTTTCCTTATGTCTCTCTCAAGCCCAACTCTACTCTCCTTCGTTGACCCATAATTCTGGTCCAATCCCCTTGGTGGCCCACGACATCTCTTCCTCCATTGACTCTACTTCTCATGCACTTTCCCCTGTTCTTTCCAACCACACAAGCACACCGTCTCCCACATAGAAAATGACGACTTTTCCTCTCCTTCTCGACCTTCCAAACTCGTTATCGAACCTCTTCTCGACTTTTCCTCTCCTTCTCGACCTTCCGAACTCACCCAAACCAGCCACTCTGCTCCGTCGCTCCAGCCGCCATATCGCCCCACCAATCAAACTCACGATTATGTTTGCTCTCCCGTTTCCTCCAATCAATCGTCTTCCTTAAGTCCAGGTCCAACTAAAGGTACACGATATCCACTGGCCAATTATGTTTCTTATCACAGATATAAGCCTGCATATAGATCTTTTGTTGCTCAACATAGTGCTGTCACAGAACCCAAGTCTTATTCGGAAGCAGCCGCTCATCCTGAGTGGCAGGAGGCAATGCGTTCTGAATTGTAGGCTCTCCAAGCTAATGGCACTTGGTCTCTCACTCCACTTCCGGCCAGCAAGACACCGATTGGCTGTAGATGGTGTATATAAAATTAAAACACCGTTCAGATGGGTCTATTGAGCGTTACAAAGCACGATTAGTAGCGAAAGGCTTTACTCAATTAGAAGGTGTCGATTATCAGGATGCCTTTTCCCCCACCGCCAAGATCATATTTGTCTGCTGCTTTGCATTGGTCGCAGCCCGTGGCTGGTCTCTTCATCAAATGGATGTTAACAACGCTTTTCTTCATGGCGACTTACATGAGAAAATATATATGTCTCCACCGCCAAGGCTTTGGCGACAGGGGGAGGAAAACTTGGTATGTCGCCTTCATAAATCACTCTACGGTCTGAAACAAGCTTCTCGCCAATGGTTCGCCAAGTTCTCAGAAGCTATTCAATCCGCCGGTTATGCACAATCTCGAGCCGATTATTTTTGTTCACCAGAAAACAAGGCAAGTCCTTTACTGCCCTCTTGATATATGTTGATGATATTCTGATTACTGGCAATGATCCTGTGAGCATTGCTACAAAAAAAAAAATTTATGCATAGTCATTTTCATCTCAAAGATCTGGGTGATTTAAAATACTTTCTTGGCATTGAGGTTTCTGCTTCTAAAAATGGGATTTTATTTCCCAACGTAAGTATGCATTAGAGATTATTGAGGATGCAGGATTGTTGGGCGCTGCCCCTATTGATACACCTATGGAACGAGGATTGAAATTGTCTGATAAGAGCGATTTGCTTAAGGATCAAGGTCGTTATAGGAGATTGGTTAGAAGGTTAATATATCTAACTATGTTGAGGCCAGATATCACTTATGCAGTTCATGTGTTAAGTCGGTTTATGCATCAACCGAGAAAGGCTCATATGGAAGCAGCGTTCAGAGTTGTACGTTATCTCAAGAATGCACCTGGTCAGGGTCTGTTCTTCTCTTCGAATAATGATTTCAGATTGAGAGCCTACTGTGATTCTGATTGGGCAGGTTGTTCACTTACTAGAAGGTCCACTACAAGCTACTGTGTATTCCTGGACCTTCACTGATTTCTTGGAGATCAAAGCGACAGAAAACAGTGTCACTCTCTTAGCCGAAGCAGAGTATCGTGCAATGACAGGAGCTTGTTGTGAGTTGACATGGTTTCGGTACCTTTTGAAAGATTTGGGGTGTTTTACATCAGGAACCTGCCTTGCTGTATTGTGACAACAAGGCAACGTTGCAATTGCAGCCAACCCTGTTTCCATGAGCATACTAGACACATTGAGATGGATTGTCACTATATTAGGGACAAGATCCAAGATGGTTCTATTATTACAAGACATGTGAGCTCAGCGCACCAACTTGCAGACATTCTAACTAAACCATTGGGAAAGGAGATTTTTGCTCCTATGATTCGCAAGTTGGGAGTGCAGGATATCCACTCTCTAACTTGAGGGGGAGTGTTGGAAAGTCAATCTTCCTAAATCTTCCATATTAAGAATAGATGATATGTATATGTTAGTTTTCCTATTGTAATTCCTGACTTATAACTGGATAGTCTAGAATATGGTAAGTTGATTCCTGACTTGTAGAAAAAGATCTCAAACCTCCTTGTATAAACTACCCACACTTCAACATCAATAATATCAATTCAGCCAATTCTTCTTCTTTTCAGTTTTCTACAAGGATTTTAAAAGAATAAATTCACATATTTAATTTTTTATTGGATTTGTTTTCATATTACCTCACCTGCGTTGCATGTGAACACTTCCTAACCTATCTATATATATTATATATATATATATATATAGATATATATATCTATATATATATATATATATATATATATATATATATATATATATATATGTATGTATATAATGTCTGTATGGAAGAGTAAGATGACTTTTTCAAAGAATCATTTTTTATAAAAATGACTATTTAGAAGAGTTAAGGAGCAAGTCTTTGAGGGGAAATAAAATCAATAGTAAAAGAATAGGATGACGTTTTGAAAGAATCATCTTTATAAAGATGACTATTTAAAAGAGTTATGGTCTCTTTCACAAAGTAGATATTTAATTTGACAACGAGTGGGAATATAAATTAATAGCAATTTGCTTTTAATATTTACATATAAGGGAAAGGATAGGATGATTTTTTCAAAGAATTGACTTCATAAAATAGATATTTAATTGCAAAGTCATTATTTATCATATTAATTAAAGATAATGAAATTTAAAAAAAAAAAAAGTCATTGAAACAACTGTCATTATCTCCTTTTTGTTGTAGTGACTTTGGATATACTATTAGATACATAATTAACAAATCAAAGTATTGAGTGCAATTAATTACAATAGATTTTTTGTAGATATTAGAATGTTGATAGAGGCTGGACAAAAGGAGGTAACTAGGATTAAGGCATAATGGAGTATTCCACAATGAAGGCCAAGAACAGGGAAGAAAAATGAGTCAGCAGCTGCAGGTGTTAACCTGCTCTGATACCATGAGGGAAAATAAGAGGGAATAATTGGTATATTTTTCTCTATCTATTGATAGAATGAA
Source organism: Vitis riparia x Vitis cinerea (assembly GCA_940586395.1). Classification (NCBI taxonomy): domain Eukaryota; kingdom Viridiplantae; phylum Streptophyta; class Magnoliopsida; order Vitales; family Vitaceae; genus Vitis; species Vitis riparia x Vitis cinerea. Next base: position 10,411 of record CALNHZ020000727.1, on the reverse strand, counting down.
AAAGCATCCTCCTACCAGGGTCTAACTTTATGATTTTCCACTGTATCATATCAGGGTGATCTAAACAAATAACCTTGTTTAACAATTAGTCATCCATGGCTTGGTAGTTTTTTCCCTAAAACCTCTTCATATTAGCTCGTAACCGATTCAAAATTCATGAAATTCATATAGATCGTTCCATGAAGTCCCCTAATCAAGTTCAAGGTAGTCTTTGGTTATTCTGGAAATATGACTAATCTACTTCAGTACAAACTGTTGAAGTGACAGAAGAAACAAGCCATGCATAAATCACCCACACCCCTCTTCCAAATTAACAAGCCATGCACAAATCAAATTCCCATACATCAATATTATTTTACATGTCTTTTTAACAGACTGAATTCATTAAGACAGAAGAGTACATAACTCAGAGGTGAATCCTACACAGCCACTTCTACAGAACCCCAAGATGTAAAAGGTCAGGAACAGACACCCAAGCACAAATGCAGAGGTTGAAAGCTCTGAGGAACGTGGGTAGCACAAATAAATGCCAGAAGTAAATGCTATCACCATTCCTAGGATAGAAACGTATGTGAGTATGGCTGAAAATTTTATGAAACGTAGAAGCAGATGATAGCTTCGTTCCAGTGAAGCAAAAAAGTGGAGAAACACTGCTGCAGTTGAGCAATAGAAAGCTATACCATCTGACAACAAGAAGCCTTGAAGGCTATCTTTGTTGAGAGAACTGCTTTACCTTTGTCGGGGCCTTCATCATTGTACCCACCAGGTAGAGTAAAGCCTGCTGCAAAAGTGACAGTTGCTATGAGCGTCGCGACCAATAAATGGGTGTTGGAAATGTCCTTGAGACGATGAGATCGAAGTTGCTTTTCTTTCATGATTTCTCTGTTCCTATCAAGAAGTATACTCATATTGCTAGCAGTACGAGACGCGCCATCACTGCTGAGTGAGTACTGGTCTCGCTAGCACTACGATATATGCCATCACTGCTCTTTTGATGTCCATTGTTATCAATCCGCATATTGCATTTTCCTGGTATCCTTCATTGTCACCATTTTGCATATATGCATTTTCTCTAATGACCAACCGGTGTAAACTTTGTCGACCACCAGCATGCTCCAACTTCCTCATGATCCAATACTGGCAGTCATTTGAAAGGAATTAGAATGAACTTTTAAAGCAAAGCTATGGGAAAATTTTTGAATCAAACATTGAACAAAATCCAGTGGCTAGCTCTTAAAGAGTACATCAAACACATTGAATAATATTAGCCATCCATTTCAGATACTTTTTTTTTTTTTCTTTTTTTAAGTAATCGCTTAACAGATTGAATGGCTATAATCATTCAACATGATCTTTCTGCATCAAATTCTTCAGAGAGATATGAGAAGCCTCATCATGTCTAATTAAAATTTGTCTCAAACTTTACAGTAACGTACCTTGATTATTTCTCCAATATCCATATTTGACTGGACAATGTCAATAGTCTTCAAATACTCATTGTTCATTGCCCTTTTGTCCACTCTATCGTCTGCAGCCAACATAATCACAACCCCGTAATGTCCATAAATGGCAGCTAGATGAAGTGGTGTGTTACCTTCCTTATCTGGCTCATTTATGATACTTTCCAAGTTTGGCTTCTTCAGGATATACTTAACGACTCTAGCGTTTCCATATTGAGCTGCAACATGAAGAATTGTGCGGCCTTTGTTGTCAATCAATCATAAACATCTGGAAGACATGTGATAATCTGTTCCATTACATTAGTGTGGCCCTCTTTGGCTGCAATGTGGAGAGCACAACTGTGTTCTACATCCAATAAGCCAGCAACAGATTTGTCATACTTCAGTAACTTCTCAGTTGCTTCGAGGTGACCCAAGTGGGCAGCATAGTGAAGAGGGGTCCACCCAAATTCATCTGCCTTTTTATCACATCCTTCTTCATTTTAAATAGTACTTCCATAATATCTATACATTGGGAGAAGAAGGTTAGAAATCTTAAAAAGAAGTGGAAGAATCTACTTAAATAGCATTTCATACCTCACAAAAATCTGTCAAGAGAAATGGAAAAGGCGACCAAAACACCCTTTCCCCCATATTTGAAGCATAAAAATGTCCTCAATAATGATCCCCTTCATTCCAAAAAAAAAAGGAAAATCCTCATACATCTTGATAAATAAACACATGGCTTAATCAGTTGTATGGTTTGAAGGTCCTTTCTTTTTTCTTATATAGGAATGGGTGTTCAAATAGGGTGAGAATGGAGAGAACTCTCCACTCATAAGCTTTTTGCAGTAAAAAGGAAAAAGGAAAAAATCCAACTTCTTAGTAAACAAGAATGAAAAGGGCACAGGATCTTCTTATTGAGCTTAATTAACTTTAAAAAGGGGACAAAAGGAGTCTTATTAAAGCAGAGGAATTTACCAATTTCATCATTCAATTGTTTTTCCTTTGAAGTGTCCTCGTACCCTAAAGAAAAAGTTTGTAACCACACGGCGAAGTTTTCTAGAGATAATTCTGGAACTTCTTGGCCTGCAGCATGATATAAACAAACTAAAATCAGTGATATCCCATAAAAATAACAACAAAGGCCAAAAAAACAAAGGCTTGCCTTTTAGTTTGTTCATCTTGCATAAGGGATTGAAAAAAAGGAATAGGAAAGAAAGAAAATTAATGCAAAGTCTTTTCCCAAAAGTGGTCCATATTCAGAAGAAATATTTGTTGAAATAATTTTTTAAACTTCATACCAACAAGGAAATAATGAAAGTTGATATTTTTCATCTACTTAATTTATTTCTTCAGTTTCTTCCTCATTTTTCTCTCCAGGCATGGTGGTAAAACTTGGGTCTTAGAAAGTCAACACCCAAATGCCTGAAGACGACTTCTTTTTTTTTTTTTTTTTTTTTTTTGTCACAGAGAATTATCACTGGACCTCTTTGCATGCCCAAATTAAACTTGAAAAAGTAAAACAAATTAACATTAGAAATGAAGATTTCAGATATACTCCTACTAACCAACATTGGATTGTTTCCTGGAAACCATACTCCTCGTAGATGCAGTCCAAGTCCATTTACAGACAGCTCGGGTATGGGTTTACCCAGCTCAGGACCTACAAGTTAATTAGGAAGAATCGAAGAAATCTTTTAAGTATACAAAAGCAAGCATGAACATAAACTTTTATGCATAGAAAGATTTTGACCTTTATGGTACGAATCACAGCTGCATGTAAAGCGGTCATCCCTTTCGTGCCCTCACAGGAACAAACAGAACTTTTTTCTTCCAACAGAAAGTTAGCAATCTTGAAAAACCCCCTTTCCACAGCCAAATACAAGGGGGACTCTTTATGATTATTAACCAAATCCATCAACTTAGAATTTTCTTGAACCAACGGTTTCACCACCTCAAGATGACCATTCCTCACAGCCACATGCAGTGCCGTATCAGCCCTCTCATTCTTCATTTCCAGTGCTTGCTCGGCATTTTTACTTTTAAGAAAGCACACAACATGTCACTACAGCCAGTTCTCGAGGCGATATGCAGCGGAGTGTCGCCTTTGAAGTCAGCTCTAGTCAGAAGCTCTGGAAACTTCTCAACAAGAGCTTCAGCAAAGCCCATGCGCTTGAAATTAGCAGCAATGTGAAGAACATTGCGTTTCTGGGATGTGGCTTGGCAGCGAATACTCTGGAGGCCATGTGGCTTCTGCAAGTAGTCCGTATCCCCAGTTTTAGCAGCTATGTAAAGATCAGTATCCTGTTTTGACAAAGGGAAATCAGAATCCATGGGGATGCTTGCTAGGAATCTCCTTCTTTGCAGTCTACATATGTATTACTAAAGAATAGACCAGTCCACATCAAATGGTGTACAGAGCTTGCTCAACATAATTTCACCTCTCACCTACTGCATTAAAAAGCTCATATATCATCACAAAATTTTTATAGTACATATAAATAATTTTGTTTCATAAATTATCATTATTATCACTTCAATATATATTAGTTTTATGAAGGGTTCATGATTGTAGACGAGTCAAAAGTCATCCATTTTTGTTTTGTTTCTCACCTAGTGTGGGCATTTTGGCTGTAATCCATATTTGTTTGTTTATTACTTAAAAGTGTGGGCATTTTGGCTCTTTTACGGTGTGGCCATCGATGCAAATGCTTACACAAAGCTTCAATGAATTTTGTGACACCTCCCCGTGGAAACTTGCCACCAAGCTCCCAATTCAGAAATGTTGTTTTTAAAATAATAAGAGAATTGAGTAATTTTCTTTCTTTCTTATCTCCAATGTTTTTGCTAAATACTTTCACTTTTGGAGCTTGGTTTTATTTCTGATTTCATAAGTCCTAAGATATCTACTACCATGTACCTTGAAAGGTTGGTGTTGAATCTATCGATTAATTGTATATGTTAGGACAATGAGTCTTCATCATAAGTTAGCAATTTTGTTCCTTTTAATTTCTGGCTTCAGAATCTTTTTAGATAGTGACTTACTTTCTATTGAAGATTCAAGGTTTTTGTTCGATCAACTGGAAAATCATATGTAAATCTAAAAAGGTTTGACTTGTGGCAAGTTAGGTGTTTAAAAGGGTAAGTGGATCGGTAATATTTTTTTATTGAATTAAAAATGTTTTATTTAATATTTTGAAAATGCAAGGGATGCTCGAGGGGTGGAAACAGTGCTCAAGCGTTGGGACTACTCAAACACTTATCCAGCACTTAAGTGATCAAGGCACTCAAGTGGTAGGTAAGTGTGCTCGAGTGCTCATCCCAAATCTACGAAAATATGGTAGAATATTTTTGGATAATTCATGCAAATTGAGTTTGGAAACTTCACTATACCAATCCCTAGGGCTTGTAGGCCTATATAAACCCATCTATAACCCTTTTAGTGTTGGCCACTTATTAAGAGTTATGAAACTTGTCATACCATTCCCAATCTCTCAAATAAGGATTCAAGGTTTGAATCTTTGGGTTGTTGGAAGACTTGCATCCCTTCAACGAGGTTAAGATGCATTCACTGGAGCAATTGGAGACTGTTATGTCATGAACATGGATCAATTTGTAGGTTCTAGAGAGTAAGTCTTTAAGGTAAAGTAGTTAGGTAATTTGTGTAACTTGATCTCATATAGAAGATTTAGATTTGAAGTCATAGACCCCATGATTTTTTATCTCCAAAGTTAGTGTGCGAGTTTCCACACAAAATTCCTACGTTTGTTGCCTACTTATTTGTTCATTTTGATTATTTTGATTATAATGGTTATCTATGATATCTCACAAGTTAAAATTGGGTTAAAAATTCAACTTCCTATTTATTTATTTATTTTAAATTCACTAATTTACCCTCATTTGGGTGTTACCCTACTAGATAAAGATTTTTCAATTAGTATCAGAGCAGGATAAAAATCAAATTTTTATTGATTCTACAAGTCCAGTATGGAACAACCAAGAGCTAAGGCTCCTCTAAGTAGTCCACCTTACTTTGATGAGAGTGACTATGCAATGGAAATCCTAAACAAATTTTTTCTAAAAATGCAAATTGAAAGGGTTTGGAATTTAGTGGAATATGGATAGGGACCCCCATTGAAACTTGAAGTGAATGGGAAATCAACTAGTAAATTAAAACCCCAACAAGATGGGATAAATTAGATAATGATGGAAGTTAGGCCAATGCTCGAGCTCTCTTTAGCATTTTTAATAGGGTAAGTCCTTATGAGTTTCATAAAATAGTCAATTGTACTCATGCTAAGGAAGCCTAGGATATTTCCATGTCACTCATGAAGGCACTTCTGTTGTGAAAGTGTCTAAGTTACAAATGCTCACTTGTAAATTTGAAAGTACTATAATGCAAGAGAATCGGAACTTCTATTTCATTTTAATCTGAATTGAGTGACATTGTGAATCTTCTTTTAATCTTGGAGAACCAATCCTTAATTATAAGTGGTAAGAAAAATACAAAGGTCTTTACCAAAAAAATTTAGGCCTCAAGTCAGTGCAATAAGGAAGGAAAGACATTGATTTGATGAGAATTGATGAACTTGTTAGTTCCATTTAAACCTATGAGATGACCCTTCCTAATTCTCAAAAGCCAAAAGAATCTACTTTCAATGCCTTTAAGAATGAGGAAAAAAAACTAAAAATCCTAATGATTAACTAGGATGAACTTGCTCATATAGCAAAATGAATTAAGCAAACCAAGAGAATAAATAGAAAATCCAATCAAAATAAAAAAAGTCTAGAAAGGGGAAATGAACTAATAGATCTTCTAAAGAAAATGATAAAAGAATCTCCAAGGGTAAAAAGATATAATGTTTTAATTGTGGAGGTTTGGAACATTTTACTACTAACTGTCTTAGCCCCAAGGAATTTAAAAAATCAATGCAAGCCACTTGAAGTGACACTGATTCTAAAGAGAGTGACTCCACAACTTTTGAAGATGCAAGGTATGAACAAATGATTATTTGGCTTTTGTTGCATTTGTTGATTTTGTGTATGATGGTGATAGTGATAGTGAATGTGAATGTGAATGTGAATATACTGATGAACAAAATGCTACTTTCCTTCATATCCTTGTTGTTGAGTATCAAAATCTAACTAAAATATTTGAAGAATCATGATATTCTTGATGCTCATAAAGCTAAAATTGAATTGCTTAATGAAAAAAGAACTAATTATCTTGAGAAAAATCGATTTCTTGAGTCTAAACATCATTCTCTTCTTAAGAGAAACAATGTTCTCACCCAGAAATTGAGAAAATAAAATTCTTTTCTTCTATAATGAAAATTTTCACCTTAGGACTAAAGTTTTCAATTAAATTTTTAATAAATTCAAAACCCACTATGATAAGAGAGGTTTGAAGTATATTAACAAGACTGAAACTCCTATTAGTGGAGATATTGTTTTTGTAAAACGTAAAGAATAAAACCCTAGGCAAGTAACACCTTCTAATTCACTTTGCACACATTGTAAGAAGTTTAAACATACTCATCATAGGTGTTACACAAATTTTCATGAGAGATATGAGGTCTCAACTAAATAGGCTAGTGAATGAGTTTAATTCTTTAAAAACAATATTCTAAACATGGGAAAATGAAGAAAAATAATCAAAAGTCTAAGACTCAACAAAGCTCCTCTAAGCCACCACTTAAAGTAAAATAAGTATGGGTAAGAAAAGATAGATCTAATTGTCAAGTTGTTTTGACTGCCCTTAAGGCTAAAACTCCTAGTGCATGTAAACTCGATAATGGATTCTCTAAGCACATGATAGGTAATAAGTCATTTTTTATCCCTCTTAAGGATTTTAATGGAAGAAGCATCACCCTTGGGGATGGCAGTGTATCCCTGTCAAAGGTAAGGGTAGTATTTCTATCCTTAGTTGCCCAAGCTAGATAGAGTCCTTTATGTTGAGATACTCAAAGCTAATCTCCTCAGTATTAGCCAAATTTGTGATAGCAACTTTAAGGTTAATTTATCCTAAAATATGTGTGAAGTAATGAATGAAATAGAGAAATCTTTTTCATAGGGCATAAAATAGTGGATAATTTCTATGCCATTATCCTAGTACCAAAACCTCCTTAGTTTGTAGTAGAGCTAAGCTTGATGTCACCAAATTGTGGCATAGGAGGCTAGGTCACATGAACTATAGAGGCTTGATTCACATAGCTAACAAAGACCTTGTTAAAGGTATCCCAAGTTGAATGGTCAACCTAAATCCCTTTATGATGAGTGCATGAAAGATAAACAAGTCAAAACCATGCATAAAAAAGATTCAAGGGATTAGTACCACTAAGCCTTTAGACCTTCTCCACATGGATCTTATGGGTCCCATGTGCATTGAGAGTAAAGATGGGAAAGATGTGTACTAGTTGTGGTTGATGATTTTTCTAGCTATTCCTTTGTAGGTTTTCTTAAGGAAAAATCTAAAACCATTGAGCACTTGAAGTCTTTATGCACTAGAATTTAGGTGGAAATAAGCCATCAAATTGTTAGGATTAGGAGTGATAGGGAGAGAGAATTTGATAATTGAGATATTGATTTCTTTTGTGACTCAAATGGAATTAAACATGAAAACTCAACCCCTAGAACTCCCAACAGAATGGAGTGGTTGAAAGAAAAAATAGAGTTCTTCAAGAATTGGTAAGAGTCATGTTTCACATGCACAACACCCCTATACATTTTGGGCTGAAGTCATTAATACTGCTTATTACACTACCAATAGGTTTTCTTAGGCCTAGAATAAAGAAGACATCTTATGATTGTGGACTAGGAGAAAACCTAGCCTTAAGTACTTTAGGACATTTGATAGTGAGTGTTATATACTCAAAGTGGTGAAAACCTAGGCAAATTCAATTCTAAGTCTAATTTAGGTATTTTCCTAGGGTATTCCAATAAAGTAAAGCCTATAGGGGCTTTATAAACAAAGCTCTAAAGTTATCCAAGAATCTTCAAATGTGGTTGTAAATGACATCGGGTATGATCAGGATGAAATTGATCTTCAAATTGATAAATGGTAGTTTTTTCATTCATTCTTTCATTTGTTCATGTACAGAGTATATATAGAGGGTAATCACCATTCTAAGAATGGGAAAAAATGATACAAGGAAAGAATGAGATAAGGAAAGAACAACTAATATCCTAATATCCTAATATCTCAACTTTCCTAATATCTAAACATTCCTAATATCTCAACACTGAATGATATAAAGAAAGAATGATATAAGGAAAGCATTCCTAATATCTCAACACTCCTCCCCAAGTTGGTGCATAGATGTCACACATGCCCAACTTGTCTAAAAATTTTGAGAACACTTTACTTAAGACAGCTTTGGTGAGGATATCGACCAATTGATCTTCTGATCGAATCTTAGGCAATTCCACAATCTTATCATCCAACTTTTCTTCAATGAAGAATCTATCCACCTCGACATGCTTTGTACGATCATGTTGTACTAGATTATGAGCAATGTCACATGCGGCTTTATTGTCACAAAACAATCAGATTGGTTGCCTAGATAGGTAACCTAAATCCTGTAAGAGGAGTCTTAGCCATAATGCCTCACAAAGTCCTAGAGTCATACCTCTAAATTTCGCTTCTGCACTTAAACAAGCGTCGACATTCTACTTCTTACTTTTCCATGTCACAAGATTACCACCTACAAAGGTAAAGTAACCAGATGTAGATCGTCTATCATCCACTGCACCGGCCCAATCAGCATCAGTATATACTTCTATACTCTGATGATCAACATTTTTAGCGAACAAAATTCCCTTCCCATGAGCATCCTTCAAATACCTCAAAATACGCATGACTGCATTCATATGTTGCTCTCTAGGATTACGCATGTATTGACTCACTACACTCAATGCATAAGCAAGATCTGGTCTTGTATGAGCTAAGTACATTAATCTCTCCACAAGTCTGGTATCTTCTCTTATCGGTTGATACTTGATTAGGCTCAACACACAATTTCAGACCTTCTTCTATTAGTGTATTACAGGTTGACATCCCGACATTCCAGTCTCCTATAAAAGATCTAGGGCATACTTTCTTGAGACATAAAATTCCTTCACTTGATCGAGAAACTTCAATTCCCAAGAAAGTATTTCGGATGACCTAGATCTTAATTTCGAATTCTCTAGATAGATAATTTTGTAGAGCTTTTCTTTCTTCAAGATCATTTCCTGTAACTACCATGTCATCCACATATACGATGAGTGCCATAATCTTACCCATGTTTTTTTTCAGGAACAAAGTGTGATCTGAGTTACTTTGATAATAGCCAAAAACTCTCATTGACTTTGTGAACCTTCCAAACCATGCTCTCGAGGATTGCTTCAACCCATACAATGACTTCTTCAATTTGCACACCTTCTGACATTGCTTTTCTGACACCATGCATCCTGGTGGAAGATCCATATATACTTCTTCAGATAACTCACCATGCCAAAAGGCATTTTTCACATCGAACTGTTGTAATGGCCAATCTAGGTTTGCAGCTAAGGACAATAATACTCGAACTGTGTTGATCTTAGCTATAGGTGCAAATGTCTCTGTGTAGTTAATTCCATAAGTTGAGTGTTACCCTTTTGCTACCAGTCTTGCTTTAAATCGTTCAATACTACGATCTGCCTTGTACATTCAAAGTATAGATCCAACGACACCCAACTAGCTTCTTTCCTGGTGGACATTCTACAAGTTCCCATGTTTCATTCTTCTGCAATGATTTCATTGGTTGCTTTCCACCTGGATCAACTAAGGCTTCCTGAACACTGTTAGGAATAGCTATATAGTAGATAATGATTTACAAATGACTTATTTGATTCAGACAAACGATGGTTAGACACATAGTTGCTCATGGGATATTTGACTTTGGTAGACAATTCAAGTTCATATGTGGGTTTGGAATACCTCTATTATG
>CALNHZ020000726.1:0-15301 GCA_940586395.1 Vitis riparia x Vitis cinerea | reverse complement strand
CCCTTTTCGGGTACTCGCCCGGTCAGATTTCGGTACTCGCACGGATTCTACCTATCCCGGTACTGGCCGGATTCTACCACTTTTCGTTTCTCACACTGATTCTACCCTTTTCGGGTACTCCCCCGGTCATTTCGGTACTCGCAGGATTTTACCCGATCCCGGTACTGGCCGAGGATTCTACCATTTTTCGATTCTCACACTGATTCTACCCTTTTCCGGTACTCGCTCGGTCAGATTTCGGTACTCCCACGGAATTCTACCCGATCGACGGTACTGGCGGGATTCTACCATTTTTGGTACTCACACTGATTCTACCCTTTTCGGGTACTCGCCTTTCAGATTTCGGTACTCGCACGGATTCTACCCGATCCCAGTACTGGCCGGGATTCTACCATTTTCGGTTCTCACTCTGATTCTACCCTTTTCGGTACTCGCCCGGTCAGATTTCGGTACTCGCACGGATTTTACCATATGCCGGTACTGGCCGGGATTCTACCATTTTTCGGTTCTCACACTGATTCTAACCTTTTCCGGTACTCGCTCGGTCAGATTTCGGTACTCGCACGGATTCTACCCGATCCCGGTATTGGCCGGGATTCTACCATTTTCGGTTCTCACACTGATTCTACCCTTTTCGGGTACTCGCCCGGTCAGATTTCGGTACTCGCACGGATTTTACCCGATCCCGGTACTGGCCGGGATTCTACCATTTTTGTTCTCACTCTGATTCTACCATTTTTCGGTTCTCACACTGATCTACCCTTTTCGGGTACTCGCCCGGTCAGATTTCGGTACTCACACTGATTCTACCGATCCCGGTACTGGCCGGGATTCTTACCATTTTTCGGTTCTCACACTGATTCTACCCTTTTCGGGTACTCGCCCGGTTCAGATTTCGGTACTCGCACGGATTTTACCCTATCCCGGTACTGGCCGGGATTCTACCATTTTTTGGTTCTCACTCTGATTTACCATTTTTTCGGTTCTCACACTGATTCTACCCTTTTCGGGTACTCGCCGGTCAGATTTCGGTACTCGCACTGATTCTACCCGATCCCGGTACTGGCCGGGATTCTACCGTTTTTCGGTTCTCACACTGATTCTACCCTTTTCGGGTACTCGCCCGGTCAGATTTCGGTACTCGCACGGATTCACCCGATCCCGGTACTGGCCGGGATTCTTCCATTTTTCAGTTCTCACACTGATTCTAACCTTTTCCGGTACTCGCGCGGTCAGATTTCGGTACTCGCACGGATTTTACCATATCCCGGGACTGGCCGGGATTCTACCATTTTTCGATTCTCACACAGATTCTACCCTTTTCCGGTACTCGCTCGGTCAGATTTCGGTACTCCACGGAATTCTACCCGATCGAGGTACTGGCCGGGATTTTACCATTTTTCGGTTCTCACACTGATTCTACCCTTTTCGGGTACTCGCCCGGTCAGATTTCGGTACTCGCACGGATTCTACCCGATCCCGGTACTGGCCGGATTCTACCATTTTTCGGTTCTCACACTGATTCTACCCTTTTCGGGTACTCGCCCGATCAGATTTCGGGTACTCGCACGGATTCTACCCGATCCCGGTACTGGCCGGGATTCTACCATTTTTCGGTTCTCACACTGATTCTACCCTTTTCCGGTACTCGCTCGGTCAGAGTTCGGTACTCCCACGGAATTCTACCCGATCGAGGTACTGGCCGGGATTCTACCATCCTTGGTACTCACACTGATTCTACCCTTTTCGGGTACTCGCCCTTTCAGATTTCGGTACTCGCACGGATTCTACCCGATCCCGGTACTGGCCGGGATTCTACCATTTTTCGGTTCTCACACTGATTCTACCCTTTCGGGTACTCGCCCGATCAGATTTCGGTACTCGCACGGATTTTACCATATCCCGGTACTGGCCGGGATTCTACCATTTTTCGGTTCTCACACTGATTCTAACCTTTTCGGTACTCGCTCGGTCAGATTTAGGTACTCGCACGGATTCCATCCCGATCCCGGTATTGGCCGGGATTCTACCATTTTTGGTTCTCACACTGATTCTACCCTTTTCGGGTACTCGCCTGGTCAGATTTCGGTACTCTCACTGATTCTACCCGATCCCGGTATTGGCCGGGATTCTACCATTTTTCGTTTCTCACACTGATTCTACCCTTTTCGGGTACTCGCCCGGTCAGATTTCGGTACTCGCACGGATTTTACCATATCCCGGTATGGCCGGGATTCTACCATTTTTGGTTCTCACTCTGATTCTACCATTTTTCGGTTCTCACACTGATTCTACCCTTTTCGGGTACTCGTCCGGTCAGATTTCGGTACTCACACTGATTCTACCCGATCCCGGTACTGGCCGGGATTCTACCGTTTTCGGTTCTCACACTGATTCTACCCTTTTCGGGTACTCGCCCGGTCAGATTTCGGTACTCGCACGGATTCCACCCGATCCCGGTACTGGCCGGGATTCTTCCATTTTTCGGTTCTCACACTGATTCTACCTTTTCGGGTACTCGCCCGATCAGATTTCGGTACTCGCACGGATTCTACCTGATCCCGGTACTGGCCGGGATTCTACCATTTTTCGGTTCTCACACTGATTCTACCCTTTTCGGGTACTCGCCCGGTCAGATTTCGGTACTCGCACGGATTCCACCCGATCCTGGTACTGGACGGGATTCTTCCATTTTTCAGTTCTCACACTGATTCTAACCTTTTCCGGTACTCGCGCGGTCAGATTTCGGTACTCGCACGGATTTTACCATATCCCGGGACTGGCCGGGATTCTACCATTTTTCGATTCTCACACAGATTCTACCCTTTTCCGGTACTCGCTCGGTCAGATTTCGGTACTCCCACGGAATTCTACCCGATCGAGGTATTGGCCGGGATTTTACCATACTTCGGTACTCACACTGATTCTACCCTTTTCGGGTACTCGCCCGGTCAGATTTCGGTACTCGCACGGATTCTACCCGATCCCGGTACTGGCCGGGATTCTACCATTTTTCGGTTCTCACATTGATTCTACCCTTTTCGGGTACTCGCCCGATCAGATTTCGGTACTCGCACGGATTCTACCCGATCCCGGTACTGGCCGGGATTCTTCCATTTTTCAGTTCTCACACTGATTCTAACCTTTTCCGGTACTCGCGCGGTCAGATTTCGGTACTCGCACTGATTTTACCATATCCCGGTACTGGCCGGGATTCTACCATTTTTCGATTCTCACACAGATTCTACCCTTTTCCGGTACTCGCTCGGTCAGATTTCGGTACTCCCACGGAATTCTACCCGATCGAGGTATTGGCCGGGATTTTACCATACTTCGGTACTCACACTGATTCTACCCTTTTCGGGTACTCGCCCGGTCAGATTTCGGTACTCGCACGGATTCTACCCGATCCCGGTACTGGCCGGGATTCTACCATTTTTCGGTTCTCACACTGATTCTACCCTTTTCGGGTACTCGCCCGGTCAGATTTCGGTACTCGCACGGATTCTATCCTATCCCGGTACTGGCCGGGATTCTACCACTTTTCGGTTCTCACACTGATTCTACCCTTTTCGGGTACTCCCCGGTCAGATTTCGGTACTCGCACGGATTCTACCCGATCCCGGTACTGGCCGGGATTCTACCATTTTTCGATTCTCACACAGATTCTACCCTTTTCCGGTACTCGCTCGGTCAGATTTCGGTACTCCCACGGAATTCTACCCGATCGAGGTACTGGCCGGGATTCTACCATCCTTTGGTTCTCACACTGATTCTACCCTTTTCGGGTACTCGCCCTTTCAGATTTCGGTACTCGCACGGATTCTACCCGATCCCGGTACTGGCCGGGATTCTACCATTTTTCGGTTCTCACTTGATTCTACCCTTTTCGGGTACTCGCCCGATCAGATTTCGGTACTCGCACGGATTTTACCATATGCCGGTACTGGCCGGGATTCTACCATTTTTCGGTTCTCACACTGATTCTAACCTTTTCCGGTAGTCGCTCGGTCAGATTTAGGTACTCGCACGGATTCCATCCTATCCCGGTATTGGCCGGGATTCTACCATTTTTGTTCTCACACTGATTCTACCCTTTTCGGGTACTCGCCGGTCAGATTTCGGTACTCGCACGGATTCTACCCGATCCCGGTACTGGCCGGGATTCTACCATTTTTCGGTTCTCACACTGATTCTACCCTTTTCGGGTACTCGCCCGATCAGATTTCGGTACTCGCACGGATTCTACCCGATCCCGGTACTGGCCGGGATTCTACCATTTTTCGGTTCTCACACTGATTCTACCCTTTTCGGGTACTCGCCCGGTCAGATTTCGGTACTCGCACGGATTCTATCCTATCCCGTACTGGCCGGGATTCTACCACTTTTCGGTTCTCACACTGATTCTACCCTTTTCGGGTACTCCCCCGGTCAGATTTCGGTACTCGCACGGATTCTACCCGATCCCGGTACTGGCCGGGATTCTACCATTTTTCGATTCTCACACAGATTCTACCCTTTTCCGGTACTCGCTCGGTCAGAGTTCGGTACTCCCACGGATTCTACCCGATCGAGGTACTGGCCGGGATTCTACCATTTTTGGTACTCACACTGATTCTACCCTTTTCGGGTACTCGCCCGGTCAGATTTCGGTACTCGCACGGATTCTACCCGATCCCAGTACTGGCCGGGATTCTACCATTTTTCGGTTCTCACACTGATTCTAACCTTTTCGGTACTCGCCCGGTCAGATTTCGGTACTCGCACGGATTTTACCCGATCCCGGTACTGGCCGGGATTCTACCATTTTTCGGTTCTCACACTGATTCTACCCTTTTCCGGTACTCGCTCGGTCAGATTTCGGTACTCGCACGGATTCTACCCGATCGAGGTATTGGCCGGGATTCTACCATTTTTCGGTTCTCACACTGATTCTACCCTTTTCGGGTACTCGCCCGGTCAGATTTCGGTACTCGCACGGATTCTACCCGATCCCGGTACTGGCCGGGATTCTACCATTTTTCGGTTCTCACACTGATTCTACCCTTTTCGGGTACTCGCCCGGTCAGATTTCGGTACTCGCACGGATTCTACCCGATCCCGGTACTGGCCGGGATTCTACCATTTTTCGGTTCTCACACTGATTCTACCCTTTTCGGGTACTCGCCCGGTCAGATTTCGGTACTCGCACGGATTTTACCATATCCCGGTACTGGCCGGGATTCTACCATTTTGGGTTCTCACTCTGATTCTACCATTTTTCGGTTCTCACACTGATTCTACCCTTTTCGGGTACTCGTCCGGTCAGATTCGGTACTCACACTGATTCTACCCGATCCCGGTACTGGCCGGGATTCTACCGTTTTTCGGTTCTCACCACTGGATTCTACCCTTTTCGGGTACTCGCCCGTCAGATTTCGGTACTCGCACGGATTCCACCCGATCCCGGTACTGGCCGGGATTCTTCCATTTTTTCGGTTCTCACATTGATTCTACCCTTTTCGGGTACTCGCCCGATCAGATTCGGTACTCGCACGGATTCTACCTGATCCCGGTACTGGCGGGATTCTACCATTTTTCGGTTCTCACACTGATCTCTACCCTTTCGGGGTACTCGCCCGGTCAGATTTCGGTACTCGCACGGATTCCACCCGATCCTGGTACTGGACGGGATTCTTCCATTTTTCAGTTCTCACACTGATTCTAACCTTTTCCGGTACTCGCGCGGTCAGATTTCGGTACTCGCACGGATTTTACCATATCCCGGGACTGGCCGGGATTCTACCATTTTTCGATTCTCACACAGATTCTACCCTTTTCCGGTACTCGCTCGGACAGATTTCGGTACTCCCACGGAATTCTACCCGATCGAGGTATTGGCCGGGATTTTACCATACTTCGGTACTCACACTGATTCTACCCTTTTCGGGTACTCGCCCGGTCAGATTTCGGTACTCGCACGGATTCTACCCGATCCCGGTACTGGCCGGGATTCTACCATTTTTCGGTTCTCACATTGATTCTACCCTTTTCGGGTACTCGCCCCGATCAGATTTCGGTACTCGCACGGATTCTACCCGATCACGGTACTGGCCGGGATTCTTCCATTTTTCAGTTCTCACACTGATTATACCTTTTCCGGTACTCGCGCGGTCAGATTTCGGTACTCGCACTGATTTTAACCATATCCCGGGGACTGGCCGGGATTCTACCATTTTTCGATTCTCACACAGATTCTACCCTTTTCCGGTACTCGCTCGGTCAGATTTCGGTACTCCCCACGGAATTCTACACGATCGAGGTATTGGCCGGGATTTTACCATACTTCGGTACTCACACTGATTCTACCCTTTTCGGGTACTCGCCCGGTCAGATTTCGGGTACTCGCACGGATTCTACCCGATCCCGGTACTGGCCGGGATTCTACCATTTTTTCGGTTCTCACACTGATTCTACCCTTTTCGGGTACTCGCCCGGTCAGATTTCGGTACTCGGACGGATTCTATCCTATCCCGATACTGGCCGGGATTCTACCACTTTTCGGTTCTCACAACTGATTCTACCCTTTTCGGGTACTCCCCCGGTCAGATTTCGGTACTCGCACGGATTCTACCCGATCCCGGTACTGGCCGAGATTCTACCATTTTTTCGATTCTCACACAGATTCTACCCTTTTCCGGTACTCGCTCGGTCAGAGTTCGGTACTCCCACGGAATTCTACCCGATCGAGGTACTGGCCGGGATTCTACCATCCTTTGGTACTCACACTGATTCTACCCTTTTCGGGTACTCGCCCTTTCAGATTTCGGTACTCGCACGGATTCTACCCGATCCCAGTACTGGCCGGGATTCTACTATTTTTCGGTTCTCACTCTGATTCTACCCTTTTCGGGTACTCGCCCGATCAGATTTCGGTACTCGCATGGATTTTACCATATGCCGTACTGGCCAGGATTCTACCATTTTTCGGTCTCACACTGATTCTAACCTTTTCCGGTAGTCGCTCGGTCAGATTTAGGTACTCGCACGGATTCCATCCTATCCCGGTATTGGCCGGGATTCTACCATTTTTGGTTCTCACACTGATTCTACCCTTTTCGGGTACTGGCCTGGTCAGATTTCAGTACTCTCACTGATTCTACCCGATCCCGGTACTGGCCGGGATTCTACCATTTTTCGGTTCTCACACTGATTCTACCCTTTTCGGGTACTCGCCCGATCAGATTTCGGTACTCGCACGGATTCTACCCGATCCCGGTACTGGCCGGGATTCTACCATTTTTCGGTTCTCACACTGATTCTACCCTTTTCGGGTACTCGCCCGGTCAGATTTCGGTACTCGCACGGATTCTATCCTATCCCGATACTGGCCGGGATTCTACCACTTTTCGGTTCTCACACTGATTCTACCCTTTTCGGGTACTCCCCCGGTCAGATTTCGGTACTCGCACGGATTCTACCCGATCCCGGTACTGGCCGAGATTCTACCATTTTTCGATTCTCACACAGATTCTACCCTTTTCCGGTACTCGCTCGGTCAGAGTTCGGTACTCCCACGGAATTCTACCCGATCGAGGTACTGGCCGGGATTCTACCATCCTTTGGTACTCACACTGATTCTACCCTTTTCGGGTACTCGCCCTTTCAGATTTCGGTACTCGCACGGATTCTACCCGATCCCAGTACTGGCCGGGATTCTTCCATTTTTCAGTTCTCACACTGATTTCTAACCTTTTCCGGTACTCGCGCGGGTCAGATTTCGGTACTCGCACGGATTTTACCATATCCCGGGACTGGCCGGGATTCTACCATTTTTCGATTCTCACACAGATTCTACCCTTTTCCGGTACTCGCTCGGTCAGATTTCGGTACTCCCACGGAATTCTACCCGATCGAGGTATTGGCCGGGATTTTACCATACTTCGGTACTCACACTGATTCTACCCTTTTCGGGTACTCGCCCGGTCAGATTTCGGTACTCGCACGGATTCTACCCGATCCCGGTACTGGCCGGGATTCTACCATTTTTCGGTTCTCACATTGATTCTACCCTTTTCGGGTACTCGCCCGATCAGATTTCGGTACTCGCACGGATTCTACCCGATCCCGGTACTGGCCGGGATTCTACCATTTTTCGGTTCTCACACTGATTCTACCCTTTTCGGGTACTCGCCCGGTCAGATTTCGGTACTCGCACGGATTTTACCATATCCCGGTACTGGCCGGGATTCTACCATTTTTGGTTCTCACTCTGATTCTACCATTTTCGGTTCTCACACTGATTCTACCCTTTTCGGGTACTCGTCCGGTCAGATTCGGTACTCACACTGATTCTACCCGATCCCGGTACTGGCCGGGATTCTACCGTTTTTCGGTTCTCACACTGATTCTACCCTTTTCGGGTACTCGCCCGGTCAGATTTCGGTACTCGCACGGATTCCAACCCGATCCCGGTACTGGCCGGGATTCTTCCATTTTTCGGTTCTCACATTGATTCTACCCTTTTCGGGTACTCGCCCGATCAGATTTCGGTACTCGCACGGATTCTACCTGATCCCGGTACTGGCCGGGATTCTACCATTTTTCGGTTCTCACACTGATTCTACCCTTTTCGGGTACTCGCCCGGTCAGATTTCGGTACTCGCACGGATTCCACCCGATCCTGGTACTGGACGGGATTCTTCCATTTTTCAGTTCTCACACTGATTCTAACCTTTTCCGGTACTCGCGCGGTCAGATTTCGGTACTCGCACGGATTTTACCATATCCCGGGACTGGCCGGGATTCTACCATTTTTCGATTCTCACACAGATTCTACCCTTTTCCGGTACTCGCTCGGACAGATTTCGGTACTCCCACGGAATTCTACCCGATCGAGGTATTGGCCGGGATTTTACCATACTTCGGTACTCACACTGATTCTACCCTTTTCGGGTACTCGCCCGGTCAGATTTCGGTACTCGCACGGATTCTACCCGATCCCGGTACTGGCCGGGATTCTACCATTTTTCGGTTCTCACATTGATTCTACCCTTTTCGGGTACTCGCCCGATCAGATTTCGGTACTCGCACGGATTCTACCCGATCACGGTACTGGCCGGGATTCTTCCATTTTTCAGTTCTCACACTGATTATAACCTTTTCCGGTACTCGCGCGGTCAGATTTCGGTACTCGCACTGATTTTACCATATCCCGGGACTGGCCGGGATTCTACCATTTTTCGATTCTCACACAGATTCTACCCTTTTCCGGTACTCGCTCGGTCAGATTTCGGTACTCCCACGGAATTCTACCCGATCGAGGTATTGGCCGGGATTTTACCATACTTCGGTACTCACACTGATTCTACCCTTTTCGGGTACTCGCCCGGTCAGATTTCGGTACTCGCACGGATTCTACCCGATCCCGGTACTGGCCGGGATTCTACCATTTTTCGGTTCTCACACTGATTCTACCCTTTTCGGGTACTCGCCCGGTCAGATTTCGGTACTCGGACGGATTCTATCCTATCCCGATACTGGCCGGGATTCTACCACTTTTCGGTTCTCACACTGATTCTACCCTTTTCGGGTACTCCCCCGGTCAGATTTCGGTACTCGCACGGATTCTACCCGATCCCGGTACTGGCCGAGATTCTACCATTTTTCGATTCTCACACAGATTCTACCCTTTTCCGGTACTCGCTCGGTCAGAGTTCGGTACTCCCACGGAATTCTACCCGATCGAGGGTACTGGCCGGGATTCTACCATCCTTTGGTACTCACACTGATTCTACCCTTTTCGGGTACTCGCCCTTTCAGATTTCGGTACTCGCACGGATTCTACCCGATCCCAGTACTGGCCGGGATTCTACTATTTTTCGGTTCTCACTCTGATTCTACCCTTTTCGGGTACTCGCCCGATCAGATTTCGGTACTCGCATGGATTTTACCATATGCCGGTACTGGCCAGGATTCTACCATTTTTCGGTTCTCACACTGATTCTAACCTTTTCCGGTAGTCGCTCGGTCAGATTTAGGTACTCGCACGGATTCCATCCTATCCCGGTATTGGCCGGGATTCTACCATTTTTGGTTCTCACACTGATTCTACCCTTTTCGGGTACTGGCCTGGTCAGATTTCAGTACTCTCACTGATTCTACCCGATCCCGGTACTGGCCGGGATTCTACCATTTTTCGGTTCTCACACTGATTCTACCCTTTTCGGGTACTCGCCCGATCAGATTTCGGTACTCGCACGGATTCTACCCGATCCCGGTACTGGCCGGGATTCTACCATTTTTCGGTTCTCACACTGATTCTACCCTTTTCGGGTACTCGCCCGGTCAGATTTCGGTACTCGCACGGATTCTATCCTATCCCGATACTGGCCGGGATTCTACCACTTTTCGGTTCTCACACTGATTCTACCCTTTTCGGGTACTCCCCCGGTCAGATTTCGGTACTCGCACGGATTCTACCCGATCCCGGTACTGGCCGAGATTCTACCATTTTTCGATTCTCACACAGATTCTACCCTTTTCCGGTACTCGCTCGGTCAGAGTTCGGTACTCCCACGGAATTCTACCCGATCGAGGTACTGGCCGGGATTCTACCATCCTTTGGTACTCACACTGATTCTACCCTTTTCGGGTACTCGCCCTTTCAGATTTCGGTACTCGCACGGATTCTACCCGATCCCAGTACTGGCCGGGATTCTTCCATTTTTCAGTTCTCACACTGATTCTAACCTTTTCCGGTACTCGCGCGGTCAGATTTCGGTACTCGCACGGATTTTACCATATCCCGGGACTGGCCGGGATTCTACCATTTTCGATTCTCACACAGATTCTACCCTTTTCCGGTACTCGCTCGGTCAGATTTCGGTACTCCCACGGAATTCTACCCGATCGAGGTATTGGCCGGGATTTTACCATACTTCGGTACTCACACTGATTCTACCCTTTTCGGGTACTCGCTCCGGTCAGATTTCGGTACTCGCACGGATTCTACCCGATCCCGGTACTGGCCGGGATTCTACCATTTTTCGGTTCTCACATTGATTCTACCCTTTTCGGGTACTCGCCCGATCAGATTTCGGTACTCGCACGGATTCTACCCGATCCCGGTACTGGCCGGGATTCTACCATTTTTCGGTTCTCACACTGATTCTACCCTTTTCGGGTACTCGCCCGGTCAGATTTCGGTACTCGCACGGATTCTATCCTATCCCGATACTGGCCGGGATTCTACCATTTTTCGGTTCTCACACTGATTCTACCTTTTTCGGGTACTCGCCCGGTTAGATTTCGGTACTCGCACGGATTCTACCCGATCCCGGTACTGGCCGAGATTCTACCATTTTTCGATTCTCACACAGATTCTACCCTTTTCCGGTACTCGCTCGGTCAGAGTTCGGTACTCCCACGGAATTTTACCCGATCGAGGGTACTGGCCGGGATTCTACCATCCTTTGGTACTCACACTGATTCTACCCTTTTCGGGTACTCGCCCTTTCAGATTTCGGTACTCGCACGGATTCTACCCGATCCCAGTACTGGCCGGGATTCTACCTATTTTTCGGTTCTCACTCTGATTCTACCCTTTTCGGGTACTCGCCCGATCAGATTTCGGTACTCGCACGGATTTTACCATATGCCGGTACTGGCCAGGATTCTACCATTTTTCGGTTCTCACACTGATTCTAACCTTTTCCGGTAGTCGCTCGGTCAGATTTAGGTACTCGCACGGATTCCATCCTATCCCGGTATTGGCCGGGATTCTACCATTTTTGGTTCTCACACTGATTCTACCCTTTTCGGGTACTGGCCTGGTCAGATTTCAGTACTCTCACTGATTCTACCCGATCCCGGTACTGGCCGGGATTCTACCATTTTCGGTTCTCACACTGATTCTACCCTTTTCGGGTACTCGCCCGGTCAGATTTCGGTACTCGCACGGATTTTACCATATCCCGGTACTGGCCGGGATTCTACCATTTTTGGTTCTCACTCTGATTCTACCATTTTTCGGTTCTCACACTGATTCTACCTTTTTCGGGTACTCGCCGGTTAGATTTCGGTACTCACACTGATTCTACCCGATCCCGGTACTGGCCGGGATTCTACCGTTTTTTCGGTTCTCACACTGATTCTACCCTTTTCGGGTACTCGCCCGGTCAGATTTCGGCACTCGCACGGATTCCACCCGATCCCGGTACTGGCCGGGATTCTTCCATTTTTCAGTTCTCACACTGATTCTAACCTTTTCCGGTACTCGCGCGGTCAGATTTCGGTACTCGCACGGATTTTACCATATCCCGGGACTGGCCGGGATTCTACCATTTTTCGATTCTCACACAGATTCTACCCTTTTCCGGTACTCGCTCGGTCAGATTTCGGTACTCCCACCGAATTCTACCCGATCGAGGTATTGGCCGGGATTTTACCATACTTCGGTACTCATACTGATTCTACCCTTTTCGGGTACTCGCCCGGTCAGATTTCGGTACTCGCACGGATTCTACCCGATCCCGGTACTGGCCGGGATTCTACCATTTTCGGTTCTCACATTGATTCTACCCTTTCGGGTACTCGCCCGATCAGATTTCGGTACTCGCACGGATTCTACCCGATCCCGTACTGGCCGGGATTCTACCATTTTCGGTTCTCCACACTGATTCTACCCTTTTCGGGTACTCGCCCGGTCAGATTTCGGTACTCGCACGGATTCCACCCGATCCCGGTACTGGCCGGGATTCTTCCATTTTTCAGTTCTCACACTGATTCTAACCTTTTCCGGTACTCGCGCGGTCAGATTTCGGTACTCGCACGGATTTTACCATATCCCGGGACTGGCCGGGATTCTACCATTTTTCGATTCTCACACAGATTCTACCCTTTTCCGGTACTCGCTCGGTCAGATTTCGGTACTCCCACGGAATTCTACCCGATCGAGGTATTGGCCGGGATTTTACCATACTTCGGTACTCACACTGATTCTACCCTTTTCGGGTACTCGCCCGGTCAGATTTCGGTACTCACACTGATTCTACCCGATCCCGGTACTGGCCGGGATTCTACCGTTTTTCGGTTCTCACACTGATTCTACCCTTTTTGGGTACTCGCCCCGGTCAGATTTCGGCACTCGCACGGATTCCACCCGATCCCGGTACTGGCCGGGATTCTTCCATTTTTCAGTTCTCACACTGATTCTAACCTTTTCCGGTACTCGCGCGGTCAGATTTCGGTACTCGCACGGATTTTACCATATCCCGGGACTGGCCGGGATTCTACCATTTTTCGATTCTCACACAGATTCTACCCTTTCCGTTACTCGCTCGGTCAGATTTCGGTACTCCCACGGAATTCTACCCGATCGAGGTATTGGCCGGGATTTTACCATACTTCGGTACTCACACTGATTCTACCCTTTTCGGGTACTCGCCCGGTCAGATTTCGGTACTCGCACGGATTCTACCCGATCCCGGTACTGGCCGGGATTCTACCATTTTTCGGTTCTCACACTGATTCTACCCTTTTCGGGTACTCGCCCGGTCAGATTCGGTACTCGCACGGATTCTATCCTATCCCGATACTGGCCGGGATTCTACCACTTTTCGGTTCTCACACTGATTCTACCCTTTTCGGGTACTCCCCCGGTCAGATTTCGGTACTCGCACGGATTTCTACCCGATCCCGGTACTGGCCGGGATTCTACCATTTTGGTTCTCACTCTGATTCTACCATTTTTCGGTTCTCACACTGATTCTACCATTTTTGGTTCTCACTCTGATTCTACAATTTTCGGTTCTCACACTGATTCTACCCTTTTCGGGTACTCGTCCGGTCAGATTTCGGTACTCAAACTGATTCTACCCGATCCCGGTACTGGCCGGGATTCTACCATTTTTCGGTTCTCACACTGATTCTACCCTTTTCGGGTACGCGCCCGCGATCAGATTTCGGTACTCGCACGGATTGTTACCATATCCCGGTACTGGCCGGGATTCTACATTTTGGTTCTCACTCTGATTCTACCATTTTTCGGTTCTCACACTGATTCTACCCTTTTCGGGTACTCGCCCGGTCAGATTTCGGTACTCACACTGATTCTACCGACCCGATCCCGGTACTGGCCGGGATTCTACCGTTTTTCGGTTCTCACACTGATTCTACCCTTTTCGGGTACTCGCCCGGTCAGATTTCGGTACTCGCACGGATTCCACCCGATCCCGGGTACTGGCCGGGATTCTTCCATTTTTCAGTTCTCACACTGATTCTACCCTTTTCGGGTACTCGCCCGGTCAGATTTCGGTACTCACACTGATTCTACCCGATCCCGGTACTGGCCGGGATTCTACCGTTTTTCGGTTCTCACACTGATTCTACCCTTTTCGGGTACTCGCCCGGTCAGATTTCGGCACTCGCACGGATTCCACCCGATCCCGGTACTGGCCGGGATTCTTCCATTTTTCAGTTCTCACACTGATTCTACCCTTTTCGGGTACTCGCCTGGTCAGATTTCGGTACTCGCACGGATTTTACCATATCCCGGGACTGGCCGGGATTCTACCATTTTTCGATTCTCACACAGATTCTACCCTTTTCCGGTACTCGCTCGGTCAGATTTCGGTACTCCCACGGAATTCTACCCGATCGAGGTATTGGCCGGGATTTTACCATACTTCGGTACTCACACTGATTCTACCCTTTTCGGGTACTCGCCCGGTCAGATTTCGGTACTCGCACAGATTCTACCCGATCCCGGTACTGGCCAGGATTCTACCATTTTTCGGTTCTCACATTGATTCTACCCTTTTCGGGTACTCGCCCGGTCAGATTTCGGTACTCGCACGGATTCTACCCGATCCCGGGTACTGGCCAGGATTTACCATTTTTCGGTTCTCACATTGATTCTACCCTTTTCGGGTACTCGCCCGCAGATTTACGGTACTCGCACGGATTCTACCCGATCCCGGTACTGGCCGGGATTCTACCATTTTTTCCGGTTCTCACAACACTGATTCTACCCTTTTCGGGTACTCGCCCGGTCAGATTTCGATACTCGCACGGATTCTATCCTATCCCTACTGGCTGGGATTCTACCACTTTCGGTTCTCACACTGATTCTACCCTTTCGGGTACTCCCCCGGTCAGATTTCGGTACTCGCACGGATTCTACCCGATCCCGGTACTGGCCGAGATTCTACCATTTTTTCGATTCTCACACAGATTCTAACCCTTTCCCGGTACTCGCTCGGTCAGAGTTCGGTACTCTCCCACGGATCTACCCGATCGAGGTACTGGCCGGGATTCTACC
>CALNHZ020000725.1:0-15354 GCA_940586395.1 Vitis riparia x Vitis cinerea | reverse complement strand
ATATATATATATATATATATATATATATATATATTCATTTCCTTTACTTCATTGTTTGATAACTTCTCTATCTTCATTGAAGAAAAGTGAATACAATGGACATAAACACCAACAACTCCATTGTTAGGAAGGAAGAACAATCAGAAATGTGGATGTCCTCAACATCGCAAATGGAAGTACCATTACAATCTCAACTTACAATTTCCCAACTAATTGATGTCCCTATTGCTGTTCAACTGAACCCAACATCTTTCAACTTGCCTCGTAATTGGGTTGTGGAGCAACGATACCGCAATTCCCCTAAATATGCTAATATATCAGACAAGGTATTTTCAATATTTTTAACTTGTTATGTTGATACTTCTTTTAAGGTTTATTTCACTTCAAAATCTATCAAATGTGTGCATATTTTATAACTTTTGATGGTAAAATTAAGGGTTTTTTTTTATTTAATATTATAAAGATAATTAAGTTTTAGCTTTCAAATAACTAATTTTCTCATAGAAATATCGCCTATGTTTATTTTGCTTTTCATTTGCTTCGATATCTTTTCTTAGGTTTCTCCTATTGAAATCTCCCTATCTTATGTTATTTATGATTTTAGTTAAGTTAGCCAATCATTTGACTTAGTATATTTTGAACAAGTTTCATTGTTTGGAGAAGTCTTTAAATAAACTAATAAAATTTGTTTATTATACTTTTCACCTTGATGGTGAAGGGGTCATCTTAGAGGTTAAACAAATTACATGATTTTTGAAAACGTTTGCAAATAGTTATTTCAACATTGGATATTGATGAAAGACATCAAATATAAATTACAGGGCTAGGTATACCACTATAAGCATTACCCCATAAGACATATTTTTGTATTCAATCAAAATCATGCTTACACTTTCTTTGTATAATTTCCATCTTAGGGGAATTGTAAAAATAAAATCTTCACTAGCTAATATGAGTATTACTATATGAACAATATTTTATTTAGATTAATTATATATCTATTAATACAAAAATAGTTTTTCCTATTGTTTGAATAAGTGAAACCCTTGTATTCACAAAAAAACTAAAATTTTCAAATCTTAATATGCTTAGTAATATAGGATAATAACCTTAGATATCTTGTACACAAGTTTCCTTTGATTCAAAAACTAATTTGCATTATGATATTATCATGGTAGTTTGAGAAAGGTTCTCTATTTCAAAACAAGATGTAAAATATACAAACTTTGTAGCTTCAACTCGTGTGCAAAGTGGTAACAATGAAGAAACTAGTGTATCCCACATAAATCCTGAAACTACATGCAACTCTAGAGGATAATACTGTGATCAACTAAGTATTGCAGTTAAATAAAAATGCAATACAAATAGGAGAGAAGGTAAGTAGAGAAGAACATTAGAGAATCTAGAACATGGATTTTGTTCATTCTAACTTCTTTCTAAATTCATTTTTCCTAATTGATTTAGAAAGCTAACATGATGGATGGTATTCACAATGTCAAATTTTCAATTATTGCCAAACCAAAATTAAGTGAACAACTTGTTAACATTATTACTATTCACACACTTAGAGTAAAAAAACTTTTTTATTCTAACAACTATTAAGTATAAATATTACAAGCCTAACAATATTAACTATTAATATACAAGCTATCTAAGTAAAGGCAAGTTTATAGTTAGTGGATTAGTGATAGTTTCTTTTTATTTGAATTTTTAGAGATGATTTGAATAGGTTGATTGTTGCAAATTCCAATGAGCTAAAGATCTAAATGTGTTATCTAAGGATAAAAGAGAATATACAACATCATGGGTATACAGTGAGAGTTCTCAAATAATGGTTTTAATTAATTTTTTTCCTTGACCTCCTAGAGATGGTTCATATAGGATGTATGTCAACATATCATTTGAATAACATTAGTTAATTATATAAATGTCTTTCAAAAAGATAAAAAGAATAAACATATATAACATCATGATGGAATATTGCCAACTAGTTACTATATCATAAGATATTATCACTTCTTATATTTCTCAATCTTTTAATTAGTCATATACATCTCATCAAATCTCTCTAGTGTATTATCATCTCTAAGGCGAATAAAGAGAATAAACATGTGTAACATCATGATGGAATATTGGCAACTAATTACTATATCATAAGATATTATCACTTACTATATTTCTCAGCTCTTTTAATTAGTCATATACATCTCTTCAAATCTCTCTAGTGTATTATTATCTCTAAGGCCATATAATATATGCCCTTAATTTAATTTAGCTTTTATTTTTCCAATTCATAACATTACATAGATAAGTGATACAATAAGAGAGCATATAAAGAGCCAATTGTAGAACAAATAATTTACATAATATTTATTAAGTATAATGATTGTAATTTCTTTTTATTTATTCTTTTAGTACAATACTTTTTTTACTTGAAATTTTGTTAAGGTGGTCTTTGAAAATTTTATTTTAGAGTTCAGCATATGAAAATTGTTAGAAACATAAGTTAACTTTTATAAACCCCTTCATTGTTTATCCCTTTAGGCGTGATATTGTCATGTGTATAAGAAAAGAAAATGATATGATAACATAATGATGAGTTAAAAATAATTCATGTATTTTTTTAATACAGTCTCTTAGGCCTATCAATTTTTCATTAAGAATCAAATCAGCTGGTGCAAAGTTGATACCAAGTTTATTTAACAGTTTTAAACATGAATTCCATTTGGTAGAATACACAAGTGATCAATTAAGAGGTGAATGAGCAATATGATTGATGGTAAATTTAAATTTTTTTGCTAAGTATCAATTTCAACATAATATTTTTTATTTAGGTGACCAATCAACCAATTGCTCCAATTGGAAAAACATGAGCCACATGAAATAGGGTTCTACCATGATAGAAGTTATGACTTGTTTATAAAATGACTTCAAGACAGGATTAAGAGTCCGTTTGACAATGATTCTAAGAAACGTTTTAGCCTAAAAATGTTTTTTTTTAAGAAAAAAAAATTGGTGTTTGGTAAAATTTATGAAGTCATTTTTAAAAAATCTGAAAAATTATTTAGTGTTGAAATATCATTATAGTTTTTTTTTTTTTGGAGAAACACTTGCTAAGTGACTCTCTTAAAAACACTTCCACTAAAAATACTTGAGTATAAACACTGTCAAAACTCACTCTAAGTTATAATCGTTTTATTTCTTGTCATCACAATTGATTTTAAGAAATCTTAAGCTATCTGGTACACTTTAAGGCATCATGATTGATTTCTATCTCTATACATGGTACATGAAAACATATATCTTTCGAAGTTTTCAAATTTTACTTGAGGATATATAAAAACCTATTCTAAAGTGAGTTCTTTGAAATATTATGCATAAGTGTGTTCTTCTTGTATGTTAGTCATTATTATTGTTGTTGTATCCTTTCTTGAAAAGTCTAAATCTTAACAAAGGTTGATTTCATTATGAAGTTCTTCTATGATCCCGACACCGGAAAAAAGTTTCGATCATTGAAATCTGCTCGAAACATTTGGAGGAAAAGGATAAAAAATAAGAACCTGCAAAATTTAGAGGTATTAGAGTTGTGTGCTTATTTTAAAAATGAGCTCTAAAGTTTACTTTATCTTTTCATTATCGACAATGTAACTACAAAAATGTGTTTCATTTTTGATGATTGGTGATGGATATAAATGTTTTGTTTTTTAGGCATCACAAGATTCCTGAGCAATCGTTGGAGTCTCTATATATGTAACAAAAAGTCTCCATATGATGTGAAGACTTTGTGGGAAAAAAAAAAACTATTGGAACTATCCTTAACATCATTAATTATAAGTTTTTCTCAAATGAAGTTTTAATTAATATTATGATAATATTATTATTATATTGAAATATATTGAACTCTTACTAACAAATTTCTTATTCCAAACAACCTATTAATTATCTTAATGATTGGTTGAATTTATAGCCTTTCTTGCTTTTCTAATGATATGGTTTGTGTTTTTAATAACTAGTTGAATTCTTGTATGAATAATATACACATATTCAATAACTTTGTTGTTTTGATTTACAACAAATTTCTTTTGAAACAATCTACATTATGGGTTTTTCTTCAATGTTGTACTTTTGGAAAAAAAAAAACATTTTATGAAAAGTAATTATCTTGTCTAATAACGTTTTTATGTGTTTATAAATCTTCATTTTTTACATGCAAATCACATAACCAAAATTCATGATTTAGCAACATGACATGCTATTGGATACCTATGGTTATGAAAAAAAATTAATCTTGCAAATAAATAAATAAATAATCTGTGATTTAGCAACATGACATGATATTGGATACCTATGGTTGTGAAAAAAAGTATGTCTCACAGAGCCTTTAATAAATAAATCTTATTTTCCTAAGAAAAAAAAAAGAATATAAAGAGTTTTATTGTTTTATTTTTCATTATAGGTAACAAAAAATTGTTCATAATATCACAATAATAAAATTGAATTGATTGTTATTCATGAGTTTAATTAACTCAGTAGTGTATCTTTAATAATGTGTTACTTATAAAAAATAAAATAAAAAGATGCATCGAATTAGAGATTATATCTATGTGTGTGTGTGCGCGCAAACATGTACATGTGTGTATACACACATGTTTATTTTGGGCCATCTAAGATATACTTTGATAATAGAGACAACTATTTTATGATCAAATGAAAAAAAATAAGGTATAACAATTAACCCAAGACAAATCCTTAAGTGTTACTTTAGTTTTTTATGAAATGAATATTCTTTTTAAATTTCTATAAAAGATTAGTTTTTCTTAGTTTCGTTTAGGGAAAAATTTTGATATTTTAAAGTTTTAAAGTTGGGTTAATGTAAAATTGTTTTTTATCTTTTATACTTTTCTTTTTCCATATTTACATAAAATAGATAATTAAATAAACTTAGATAAAAATAGAATTTCATGTTTACTTGTTTGCCTTATGAATTATTTTACTATTAAAATAGGTGTTTTCTTAATTATTTAATTTTTAAAAGTGAAGATACATGTTTTAATAAATTCTAAGAGAGGGCAATGTTTAAATAAAAATTGAAATATCATGGAAATTAATATTTTATTTTAAATATAGACAATTTCCATGTAATCTGTTTGTATATTATCCTTACAATCAACATGACTCCAAATAGCCATGGCCTTAAACGATGTAAGCTCACAAACAAAAATAATGTTCTAAGTTCTCTAAAAATATTTTAATTAAACACAACGGTACTTCCATCATCTAATCAACATTTGCATATACAAAACCATTTTAGTGAAAGCTACATCATCCATAGTATAAGTAAACATGAATAAGTATTTCCTAATTAAGTAAAATATTAATTCAAATATTTTAAATTGGCCAACAAATTAGGATATTGAAATAACGGTCTATATATCAAATGAGTTATAAGAAAAGGTAACATTATTTTTCATCTAAATTTCTATGCTTTCACAATCTTCAAAATTAATAAAACAATAAGTTATCTTTCATTTGATGCCATTGGGCATTTTCTCGTGACAAAGTGATGATTATCTTTTTTTTTTTTCTTTTTATATATGCACTTGATTGATTTGGTTTCCACCAATGTGACTTTAGTGATTTATCTTTCACAAGTTGTTAGGATAATGGTAGTGGTTAATATGATGTCGTCAATAGAATAACTACCTACTCTGGGTAGTATGTTGGATATGATGTTATAAACCTACTTATAGATTAATATAGTTCAACAAATACTAATTTGAGAGGGAGAGAGAGATAGGTCTATGGTGAGTTGTAGTGAAAAGGAAGGATTAAAGCTAGGGCTTATGTGGATATGAAAAAGATAAAACATTTTCATTTTCATATCCATTTTTGGATTTTAAAAATAAAAATAAATAGGTGGATATAGAAAGAGTTCAAGTGGTTCGTTTGCAATTTCCCTTCATGGAACATCACAGTTGTCAATGAGACCTATGCACTAAGTAATTTTAACAATCCTTGTTTGTGAATTGCTTGTTACTGCATTAAGTTTTGGTATTCTCTTCCATGTAGGTGAAACATATCATGTTTATGTAGAATCATTAATATAGTGTTTAATAGCTTCCATGAAAAAGAAAGTGTGAGAGCTTGGGGATATACTTCCCAACTTAGAGGATATCTCAATAGCAATGAATAGATTTTCATATAAATGGTTAAATAGTATATAAAATAATCGAAGATGTCTTGTTTTAGTTTACCTCCTAGCTAGATAGCCTAGTTACTTTAAGTAGTTTCGGCAACACCCTTTACTATCATCTTCAACAAGTATATATCCTTCAAGGCAAGGCCTCACTTTCTTAGCTCAACAAAAAGTTTACTATGATAAGTTATCTTGATAACTAATGACTAATCTTGGTGTATATATATATATATAGTTAAGAGGGAGGCGAATCAATGAGAAATAGTTTCCACTCTGTGCTAATGATAGGTTTGAGTCAAGGTTCAAATTTTCATCCATGGAAGTATGAATGTTGGTCAATATGAAATTTTGGTCCATCTTGTGATAACAAATAGTTTATCATATGTAACTCAAAATTATTCTTTCTATACATTCATCTTGTGCACCCACCTTTCTGTTTCTATATTGTACCTATCACTTTCTCTTATTCTATAAGGAGAAGCCACTAGACTTGAGAAATCAATTAAAGAGAGATACAATTCCAACAAGATCGAGTATGAAACATTTCTCATCAATCTTTTCATAGTGACTCATAACTTGTAGTAAATTAATGGGCTATTTGTTTTTTAACTTGAGTTTTGAAGCAAGTTGTTTTAAGATTTAAGATAAAAGTAAAAAAGAAATTTACTTTTTCTATTAACACAAAATTATCTTAGAAAATATGATACATTAAAAAATAACCATTTTAAAAATGACAAATCTTATAGAAAAAATAATTCTTAACTCTATTAAATAGTATTTAGTTTTGAGTTAAATGAAGGTATATACATATAGACACACACACACACCACCTAAGGTGATGTTTTACTTGTTTGTTTGTTTTTTCTAAAATCTAAATATATTTGAATTTGGATTGAATTTAAATAGAGCAAAATGTCATAAGTGTTTAGACTCTTTGTGCTTTATTGTATTTGAAATATGTTAATTGTTAAATTGTTTATTTTTACTTATGTCAAAATACTATAAGTATTAAATTTATTTATTTCACTTGTTAAAAATGTCTACAAAATTAATTATAGTATTTTTTATTATTTTAGTTTTAAAAATTTACAATTTTTAAAATATATAGTAATTTAAATATTTCCAAAATATCAAAATTATTACGATAATAAAATTTATAATAATTAATATTGTAATTATTTAAGCATAATTGGATAATAACAAGGATTTCCTATTATGCTTGGTTACTAAAAAAATATTTTAAAATTTTTCTAATTTGACACTTATTTCTATATGGTGTCTTCAGATTTAAATTTAAATATTTCCCAAAATATCAAAATTTATTACCATAATAAAATTTTACAATAACTAATATTGTAATTAGTTAAGAATAATTATATAATAATGAGAGTTTCTAATTATGCTTGATTACTAAGAAAATGTTAAACAAAATTCTAAATTAACAATTATTTCTATATGGTGTATCTTCGGATTTATGGATTTGTAATTGAAAAATGTGTTTTATTATTGAGATTAATTCATTAATTTTTATATTTTAGATTTTCAACATTAAATCCTAACATTTTATTTTCGAAATTAATTATTATTGCTTATTCTAATAGATTTTTAGATGAGTGTGAATTGTGTTTTGGAGTTCTAACTAAAAAAAATTCATTAGAATTGATGATAGTTTATTTTAGTCTTGTTCTACTATAAGAGGTTGAATTATAAAAATTTGTAGTACATACATTTCTAATAAAAATGTTTATGATTTAAGTATTGTTAATTTTATTATTAAATGAGGAATCTACAAAATTTATGAAATTTAATTTGTTGAGAATTTGATGAATTATGAAGAAGAAACAATAGCTAAATGTGGTAGAATTTTGATTCAAGTTTTGGAATTTATGAATTTATTTAGATTAATTTGTTACCCAAATTAAGTTACTTTTATGTTGTTGGGCTTCTTTTAATATAAAAAAAAAATCATTAAAATTTATATCTAAATTTTATCAAGAACAAGAGGGAAAATGGACAAAAAACAAAGCATATTTCAATCATTCATTTTTTTTTTCTTGATGACTACTTTGTTAATTTATAATATATTCATTTTTCTTCCAAACACAAAATTGAAATAGTTTAATTTGTTTTTAAGATAAAAGTTATCTAAAGTCATAAAAAAAAATGAAATTGATTTATTTTATGTGAGGAATAGGTCTAAATATCATAACAAAGTTAGAGATCAAAAAAATATAAAGAGAAAAAAAAAACTTTTTCTATTAATATAAAAGTTAAAATTAATTCACTTTTCCTTAATTATATATATATATATATATATTTAAAAAGTAATAAGCTGAAAAATAAATAGTTCTAAAATGTATTTAGTCTTGAAGCAACTTACTTTAAGGTTTGAGTAAAAAAAAACTAATAAAAAATAAAATAGAAAAAATCAAACAACCCTACAGCATTGGATGAGCCAATGACCGAATACTTGATTTTAACTAAGCAGTTATTTGTCAATAATTGTGTTCATGTTCATCTCTGCCAAGTACCTTAAAATGAAAAGGAACAAGTTCATATAAAATCCAATTTGTCTTTCTCACCCAACACAATTGCAACCATCCACCACCAATTCAATACCTCGAAAAACCTTCAATGTGTCTAATAGAACCAAAATCATGTTATATTTGGGAACATTAAAATCTTGATGTAATGCAACATTTCAAAAGAATTTTTCACTTTGATATATGCTCATATCAACATGTCTCTTTGATATAGGCATTTTTCAAAAGAATTCACCTATCTTTTCTTGCTAAAGCCTTAAATTTCTCTCTTCTCTCCATAACAATCCTTGAGCATGCAACTTACTTACTAAATAGACATTACATAGGATTCAAAAGTAATTTTCAACAGTTCTCAAGTATAGTGTCTATTGCATAAGCAAATATACTTTTTAAGGAAATTTTGACTCATAACACAAGTGACATAGTCAAATTTTGAATTAGGAACAATATCTACCATCTTTTTATCATTTCATCAAAGCTTCACCTATTGGCATTTGTTCGTCCACTTTCTACCTTCCAATCTATTTCCTTTTGCAACTCTTATTTTTATCCTTAAGTTAAATTGAGTACCTAAAAATTTCTAGGCATCCAAAACTTTACAAAAGAACTTGTTAGCGTACCCAAATTAACTAATGAACTCAACAAAATGAGAAAAAACACACTCCATGTTTCAACCACATGATATTGTTTAAAGGCATTATATGCTCCTAACCGACTTTACCAAGATGTTCACATTTTTCATAACCTATTCTATAAGACTTTGCAATTATTTTTCTTAGAGTAAAATGCCATCCACATGCTTTGTCATGAATAATGTGTGTTAATACAATCACTCTACAAGACTTTTGTAGTTATTTTTATGCATGAAAGCAAAATTTCTCAACATGTATCAAGATAATACGTTTTATGCCCCTCTTGAGACTTACTCTCAAAAATATGTCATCTCAAAATTTGGTCTAGACAGCTGTAAACCCCTAATTTTGTTCTAATACATATAGCATAGGCTCACTTTACATATTTACTTATGTCAATTGAGGTATTACACTTCAGCACTATCTCAACATTCTCTCTACTATACTTTTATATTAATTATATTTTTATTAAATTAAATTAAATTAAATTTATATTTTTAAATAATAATATAAAATAAATCATGTGGCAGAAGAATATAATAAGTGAGCATTAAATGAAGATGTATTGCAAATGGTGCATGCTTGCTGTAAAAATAAAAAATAAAAATGATGATTGGATAAGGGATAGAAATGGAACAAAAGACATGAATTGTTATATGAATTAATATATTTTATGTACTCAAATACAAAAGCATATTATAATAATATTCATAAGGCAAAAACCACTATTTTTTTTAATTGGGAAACCCATATGAGAACATGGCATGGGGCTCATCATTGCACACACCATTCTGATAACCCGACTCTTGGTAGCTTGGCATGTAAGGGTATCAACAAAATTTATACCTAAGGTCCTTACACTAAAGTAGCAAAGCTACTATAGCATAGTGGCTCTAGGATCGAACACTGGGAAGGGTTTTTACTTTAACTGGTGAAGTTCGGAGGATGGAGTGAACTTTTCTTAATAAAAATTAGGTTAAGATGAAAACATAAAAGATGAAGGTGTTGTAAACTAAACTAACATGAAAATAGGTTAAAAGATGGAAAAAGAAGTTTCTCAAAGCTTTGGATAGCCATGCTTAACTCACTGTTGTAAAAATGGAGATTTTGGGACTTTTCACCTCGAGTTGGGAAAGCAACTAAGGTGATGCTTACTTCCCGAACCGGTATGAGTTTAGCAACTGAGTTTTAGTCCTTGAAAACTTACAAAAAGGATAGTTGAACCTCATAACTGTTCTTTTATTGGTATAGGTCATCTCCTCGACTTGCAATACAATGGCTCGTAGGAGATAACTAATGACGTTAGTGGATCTAACAATAAGAATCCACTGAGACCAAAAGGTTATCAAGTATTGGCCATTCAAAGCAAGTCAGAGGGATTAAAAGCTTTACTTTGAATGAAAACATTTATGACGCTCAGCTACTTACATTTATGGCTTGGAAATCTCCATCCTGACACGGGAGCTTCACATGGCATCCATTACTCAAGAAACTAAAAGGTTTTAGCCTCTCATCCTTAGGGATTTCATCCTCCAAGGATGTTTGGCTACTAAGAAACGAGAAAGAAAGGAGAAAAGAAGCGTATGAACAAAAGTGCTCTTATAACTTATAAAGTTACAGGTTACAAGATGATCGTGTCTGAGGCTCTTCACCTCTATTTAAAGACAATAAAAGCTAAATTACAAGAGCTATACAAAGCAACCTTTTCATTGGTTGATTACAAGGGTAAAATAGGTATTACAAAGCTAAAAGTCAAGCAAAATATCTTGGAGAACCGGCAGTGGATATCATCAACAGCGTCTCAAAACAGGGGATTTCAAAGGCATTCGCAAAGGGGGAAGATGAAAGGTCCAAATTTCGCAAGGTAAAAAGCCATCTTGTGAAATTTTGCAAGGTGGTTTCTTCATGGTGCGAAATGGCCAAATTTCGCACCATGAGGAAAATCCCCTTGCGAAATTGGTCATTTGGCAAGTGAATGCCTCCCCTTGCGAAATGGTGTTCCCATTGCTTGTACTCGCGTTTCCACTTGAATTCAAGCCGTGTAAACGTCCAAAATCCTTGCTTAACTCGCCCAAGTAGCTCCTCCATCAATTGGCATGCTTGAATTGGTTCATAAGCTGATGAAAAACATGTAAACTTGCCACTAAAATGGTTAGAACTAATTACTAAGGAGCGTAATGAATTAATTAGGTTAAATGAATATGATTACTACTCAAAGGTACTTAAAACCCTTATACTTAGGTCTACAAAATAGCAATTTTCGGTAGTAATCACATTCTCCACAAAAAACCATAGGACTAACACCATGAAAACCATCATTGGCTCATCCTCTTGACTCTCAATCCCGTCAACCCTACACATTTTCAAACCAATGTCATCAACCTCTCATATCACGCAACTCATAACCCATCTCTAATTCCACAACTTTCACCACTGTTGTACCACCATTCCCATCATCTCTGCCTCTAAAAACCTACGCTCACACCTCTACAAAATGCCACCCTTCCTCACCTTATACAAACACCACCGCCTCATTAATTCATCCATGCCTATGGCTAACATAAAAAAACCCACCAGCACCCTCATAAAAAAAAACAATACTATTTCAAAGTTACACCACATTAATGTCACCAGCACCTTTCCCTCCAGTGAATATCCCATACAATCCCTCTTTATCATCCTCGTCAAATTCGCAACACCCCTCTAAATCCGACATGACTCTTTGTTTTACCATTTATTAGGTTAGCGTCCTCTAGTTCTAATCGCAACCACTCTAACTTCCAAGAAAGAAAATGATAAATGAGGCAAGTCATGGAGATTCTCTTCCTTACAACCTTTTGCTCCAGTGTTTTGGTACCCTACAATTTGCACATATGTCTTGACATTAACTTCTACTCAAATATAATCTCTTCTTGTTTTCATGTTAACCTATTTATACATCTTTCTTGTAGATTTTTTTAATTATTAACATCTTAAGGTTGGCTTTGGTCATGTTATATTGTTACTTTGCACACTAACCAAATGTCAAGGCCCTTTTAATCTAACTGTTCCACCTTAGTCTTTGCCAATACCTTCCTAAGGTGGACCAAGTTATCTGTAGCGTGTAGTTGTAGATCACTATATCGTCCAAATAATACACCACAAATGAGTTTAGGAGTCAAATAAGATGTTGTTTATGAGGTTGCAGAAAGTGGCAAGGCATTAATCAACCCGAAATGCATGACCAAGAATTCATAGCTACCATACCAAGTCAAACAAGTTCTCATTCTCATCATAATCGTGTCCGTAGGCTCCTTCTTATCTAGTATATTACTACTACATTTCTTGTTCCCATAGCACATCTTCTACCTCACATCCTCTCACACATGTCCTTGATTACACAAAATTGTCACAATTCATAAAATAAATAAATAAATAATAAAATAAAAAATAGTTTGTGTTATTTCCTCTAATTTTGAACCCACACATACTTCAAGGCTGCTACTATTCTAGATTGCAAGATACAATGTCTACTGAGTTAGGGGCTCTTGAACAAAATGACACTTGGTCTTTAACTACTTTGCCACAAGGAAAACAGGCTATTGGTTTCAAATGGGTGTACAAAAATATATAGAGAGTTGATGGAACTATTGAAGAATACAAAGCTCACCTTCTAGCTAAAGGTTGCACACAACAAAAGGGCATAGACTATCTAGGTACCTTCTCTCATTTTGTCAAATTGGTTATTGTTTAGGTTTTTCTTGCTTTGTCTACCATTATGGTTTGAGTTCTTCCTTAGCTGGATGTCAAGAAGGTGTTTCTTACATGGTGAGCTTTTTAAGGAAGTTTATATGACTATGCCTTCTAGTTATCACCATTAAGGAAAATCATTATCCTCACACTCTGTTTACAAATTCAGAAGTCCTTATATGGCTTGAAACAAGCATCACGACAATGTTTTTCCCAAACTCTCCAATTTCTTACTTGTTGAAGGTTTTTAACATTCTAATGCAAATCACTCTCTTTTTGTCAAAGTTGTCAATACTCACTTCATTGCTCTCTTAGTTTATGTGGATGACATTGTCATTATAGTAATAGTGATGAGCAAGTTGAGAAATTAAAAGTTCTACTTAATAGTCGTTTTAAGCTAAAAGACTTAGGAAAGCTTAAATACTTCTAGGGCCTTGAAGTGGTGAGGTCTAATAAGGGAATTTCCCTTAGTTAGAACCATTATGCCTTACAATTACTATTAGATGTAGGCTATGTTGGTTGTAAAACAAGGAAAACACTTATAAATCCAAATGTGAAGCTCACACAAGACAAAGGTGATATGATAGGAGATCTTTTATTTTACAAAAGAATGATAGGCAAATTGCTTTATCTAATCATAGCCAACCCCAGATTTATCATTTTCAGTACATAAATTCAATCAATTTCTTGCAAAGCCCAGAGTTCCTCATATGTGGGCATACAACAGTGGCTTCAGTACTTGAAAGCATTGTTTGAAATATTGGTAAACACGGATATATCGATACTTGAATTTTATGGATATATTGAAAATATTGGTAAATATGGGTGAATTTTTGACAAAAATTGGTGAAGCAAAAATTATTCAAAATTCATGGAAATGTTTGGAAAACTCTAAAAAAAAAATGATAAAATAAGCAAGAATACATATGTTAAAGTTATTGTAAGTGGAATTGACATAAGTATGGTCAATGAGAAAAATATCGAGGGATAGAGCAGTCTTAATAATTTATTATTTATCTTATCAAATTCATTTTAATTTATAAAATATTAGAACTTCATTTTTTTTTTTATTTAGTAATTTTTTTGAATAAATTTATATTTTTAAAATAAAAATATTCAAAATTAAATAAATTAAAAGGATGAACATAAAAAAAAAATAAAAGTGAAGTGATAGTAATTTTCAAAAAATAAGATTAATGAAATAAATGATGATACATTTAATATTAAAACTAAATTTATTTAATTCAAATACATTCAACAATGTAAAATAACTTATGATGCATATATAATTTTTTGATATTATATTTTTTTATATATAATTGTCATATAATGATATAAAAAACACAAATAAATAAAAAAACTTGTTAAGAAAATTATAATGATGGTTTTATACTTTTATTAATTAATTAAATAAAATTTTAAATAAAATAATTAGAATTATTTATTTATTCTTTTAATGATGAATTTTAACATATTTATTGTGAACATATATTTACAAATATGGACTTGGCCCAATAGTAGCCAGGTTTCACCAAGCCTTTTGGCCTGGGTTTGAATCCCCTTGGCTGCAATAGAAAAAAATTTGAAGGAATTTACTCGAATATCAACATCTTTTCGATAAAGTCGATTGACTTTTGGTGTGCAATATCATGTCAACTTTCCCCGATATTTTGACAATCAACTTTCAGTGTGGAATATCGTGTTAGCTCTCCCTGATAAGCAAAATATCGACAATATTTCACCAAAATTTTGCAACATTTCAGTGTGGAATATCGTGTCGACTCTCCCCAATATTTCAACAATCGACTTTCAATGTGAAATATCGGTTAGCTCTCCCTGATAAGCAAAATATCGACAATATTTCGCCAAAAATTTTGCAAACATTTCAAACCATGCTTGAAAGTTATGCAGGACAAGGGTTATTTTATTTTATTTTTTTGTTTTTTCATTAATAAAGTTGAAAGGGGTTTGTTGATTCAAATGGGCAACTGTGTGGTCTATTAGTGGGTTTTGCTTTTTTTTTTATTGGTGATTCCTTAATTTCCCAGAAATAAAAAGGCAGCATACAGTTTCAAGATCTTTTGTTGAAGTTGAGGACAGATTATGGCAAATGCAACATGTGAGTTGATGTGGTTACTTTCTTTATTTAGAGATTTGCATGTATCTCGTCCTAAGTCTGCCGGCTATTTGCAACATCAAGAACTCTTTATATTGTAGCTAATCCAATTTTTCACAATCACACTAAGCACATTGA
>CALNHZ020000724.1:0-12500 GCA_940586395.1 Vitis riparia x Vitis cinerea | reverse complement strand
ATGTGAGGAATCCTCACATTGTTCATACACTCCCAATTCTCCACTTCTTTGGATTTTTTAAAATTTTTTGGAACATCATATGGCTTGGATA
The DNA here is from genome assembly GCA_940586395.1 of Vitis riparia x Vitis cinerea. NCBI lineage: Eukaryota > Viridiplantae > Streptophyta > Magnoliopsida > Vitales > Vitaceae > Vitis > Vitis riparia x Vitis cinerea. Next base: position 12,409 of record CALNHZ020000724.1, on the reverse strand, counting down.
TTGTTTAAATAGGTTCCTTACACATAGGAGGTGGTGAACTGATTTCCGGAAAAATCCAAATCGAAAAATACTAAAAAAATTCACAATGGTACGAAAAAATGTGAGGAATCCTTACATTGTTGTACCCTCCCAAATCTCCACTTCTTTGGACTTTTTAAAATTTTTGGGACATCATATGGCTTGGATGTTGTTTAAATTAGTTTGTTACACTTGGTAGGTGATCAAATGATATCCGGAAAAATCCAAATCCAAAAATACTAAAAAATTCACAAGGGTATGAAGAATGTGAGGAATTATCATATGCTTTGTACCCTCCAGATTCTCCACTTGTTTGAAGTTTGTAAACTTTTTTGGAACTTAATATGACTTGGATATTGTTTAAATAAGTTCATTACACTTAGGAGGTGGTCAAATGATTTCCGAAAAAAATCCAAATCCAAAAAATACTCAAAAATTCAGTACATGTTGAGGGTTGTGAAATGGATCGAAAAATTCAAAATGGAAATTTACTGAAAAAGTATGTGAGGGGTTTGGATTTCTATATTGTTAGTAATTATACCTTTTTCGTATTTTCAATATTTCAACCAATTTTTTTGAAAAGCTAAGAAATAATTTAATCATATATTCTCAATTAATAATTAGTACACAACTAATTTAACTTTAATTTAATATATATTTTATAAAATTTAGTTCTAGTTTCCTATTTTTTTAACTTCATAAACCAATTATATCGTTTTTCACACTTCAAATATTCGTCAAATTTTGTCAACAAATTATGTGATGTTAAAATAAGTTAAATTTACTTTTCCTTAATTTCTAAATTATATCACCAAATTCTTTATAATTTTTTTTATTATTTAAATTTAATTTTTATGTGGGGTTTAATTCACTTTATAGTACAAAAATAAATAAACTGTAATTTATTTTTTCAAAATTTTCTTATTTTTCTGTTTCATAAAAATAATTTCGTAAACAAAATAATTACATTAAACAAATTTATAATTGGTTTAATGTAATAAATGTAACAATGTGTGTTACATGGGATTTTTTTTTATTTTCTTTATTTATTATTTGATGTTAAAATAAATTAAATTTACTTTTCCTTAATTTCTAAATTATATCACCAAATTCTTTATAATTTTTTTTATTTATTTTAAATTTAATTTTTATGTGGGGTTTAATCACTTTATAGTACAAAAATAAATAAACTGTAATTTATTTTTTCAAAATTTTTCTTATTTTTCTGTTTCATTAAAAATAATTTCGTAACAAAATAATTACATTAAACAAATTTATAATTGGTTATGTAATAAATGTAACAATGTGTGGTTGCATGGGATTATTTCCCATGGCAACAGGTTGGGTGACTTGAAGAAGAGGTTTTGTTTTTTTTTTTTTTTATTTAAAATGTCATGTGTCTCTACCCCTATTAGCCCAAAAAGTGGGTATGGTACCGTGCTTTTCGGTACCGTAGCAAGACCCTGATCCCTATTATTTATTCATATTTTCGCCGAAGTTTGGTCGTACGGAATTCGTATTGCTCCAACATACACGTGTACATGGAAAGTTGATAGAGCATTCCTCTCGGTGGTGGTGTCACCAAATCAGCATAGTTTATCGGGGAGGCATCCAGAGAGTCTAGAAGAATGTGGAAAGCGGGGTGAAGTTACTATTGGGGACACGTCTATAACCGGGCTTGCTTCTTTTTGAATGTACTAATTACAATAATAAGTAATAACCATCCTAGCGATCCGCCGAAGACAGAAACCCTATTACTTGGAAGGCAAAAGAGTACGCCGATCACATGGCTCTCAACCCTCAGCTTTTTCCTAATGGGATGCCCGTTCCTTTTATGAATGAAATTTCCGTCCTTGCCAGAGATGGCGTCGAATTTGAGGTAGATAAGATTCCCGGGTAAGCCCCCTCCTTTTGTTGTCGTTCTAGGTTTTTATTTAATTTCCGATTTTCATCTGTACTTGTCTCTAGTCTATTAGACAAGAAATTCTGATTTTGTGGCCCATTAAGAAGATAATTCATGTTTGGAATGCATGCGATGCTTTCCGTTTATATTAAATATGCATTCATTGTTCTGCTATTTCATTCCCTATTCTTCTAAGGTCCTCTTATTTCGACTCACTCCTGCCCTTTTAAGGCATTGCAAATTTAGTATGTGTTATTAAAATTTTTATAATTTGGAACGAATTTAACGCTGCCCTGATCCCTTGCATTTCTGGGATAATGAAATCAAATTGTACTTGAATTTCTTACTAGCATGACTTCTCCAATGGATTTTCTTGGTTCTTGGGTAGGAAGACTATCTTATGTTTGGGTTGTCGACTGCTTGACCCAGGCAAGACTTCAGATTGCAAAAACTCTTCTAATTTTCTAAGATCTTTGGTTTGGTTATGTTTTTTGGAGAATCAAGTGAAGCAAATATCTTGCTCCTCTCTCTTGTCGCCGGATTGACTTGGTTATGGGTTTAAAAAATAAACTGTTGGAACATATGAACATGATTATTCAGTAAAACTGGGAACCTTTTGATGTGTCACCTCAAATGTCATGACTGTTTTTGGATCTATACTTTGTGTACTAGGCAGAGGTCAATGTTCTGCAACACAATGGTGCAGGAACCCAAGTGGGAGTGAATGCATCAGTGGTGGGGGGTGGAAGATTGGGGTGCACAAGCTTGATGCTATAATAGGGTTGGAAGATTGCTGGGATTTAGAGGTAGGCAGGGGCAGGAGTTGGTGGTGGTGGTGTTTTTTTTTTTTTTTTAGGCTTCCTTGTTGGTTGCCAATGTTGGGGAGTAAAGAGTATTGCTTATGTGGAAGTAGCAAAGGGTGGTCAATTTTTCATTAAGCCTATGTCAAGGCTTAAGCTATAGATGTATCTCTACTTTGCCAGCTGCTTCTGTACTAGAATTCATGGGTTTCCTTTTTTTTTTTTTCAGGGTATTTAGGTTCTATCATAAAGTATTGAATAGCTAGAGTGCCAGGTTTATTAAGAAAAGCTCCCTTATGCTTAGCTTGGTCAACTTGGAGAGAGCATAATGGCAGGATCCTGGAGGGATGGAGATTTTCAAGCTGAAGTTGAAGGGATCTGGTCTCAAATCTTATTTGTTTGGTTGGCAGACTCCTTAAGAGAGCCGATATGGCTTTCTTGGATTCATCAACAATCTATGAAGGCTGCCATTTTTCTTGAGTTGAAGAATGAGAGTAGGAGGAAATAATTGTTATTTATCATACTAAAGTCATTGTGGAATTTCTTATGCAAGCCTATCAAAAATAAAAAACAAAAAATCAACAATCTATGAAGGCTTTGATTCCTTCAACCTTCAAGTTTTTGTGTTTCATGTTTTGATATGTTCTTTGGTTTTTTCTTCTTTCTTCTCTCCTAAACAATTGCTGCTGGTTTTATTTTTTATTTTTTTTTGGGCATAGCCATACTGATGAGGTAAGGGAATAGAGGGTCTCCTTATCTTAACCCTCTAGAGCTCTAAAAAAATCTCCGGGGGGTGGGTTCCCATTCACCAAAAACAAGAAAAGCATCATATTGTCTGATAAAAAAAAAAAAAGTAAAGAAAAGCATCGTATTGATGCACCGATTGATCCATTCTACCAGACCTACCCATTTAGAGCCAAAACCTATTTTTTCCAAGATTGCTAGTAAAAAACATTAATTAATGTGATTGTATCCTTTCTTAATGTCCAACTTACAAATGACTCTAGAATTATCTTTTAGCCTTGAGTCAATGGCTTCACTAGTTATGAGAACTACATCTAAAATTTGCGCCCTTTGCACAAAAACATGTTGGAAATTTGAGACCACTTTGCCTATCACCTTTTTTAGTTTGTTGGCTAGAACCTTTTCTAGGAGCTTGTATAACCCTCCAACGAAACTAATAGGTCTAAAGTCTTTTATATCTTTTCTCACCTTTTTTGGAAGTTAGGCAATGAAAGTGGCATTTAAACTTCGCTTGAAGGTCTCATGATCATAGAACTCCCTGAAAAACCCCATCAACTCCCCCTTCTTGAAATCCCAACAAAATTTCTAAAAAGGTAGGGAAAAGTCGTATAGACCCAAAGCTTTGTCCCCACCAAGACTAGATAAAGCTGAAAAGACCTCCTCCTTGGAGAAAGGAAGCTCCAATATCCCTAAATCAGCGTTGCTCAAGGAGGCAAAAGTCATGCCATTTATACTCAATTTCTACTACCTCAACTTAGTCAAAATCCTATGGGAAGTATCTACCACTTACTCCTTAATGGCAGCTTCCTTAGATAACATTACTCCATTCACTGTTGTTTTGTCTAAGAAGTTTCTTCCGTGAGCATTGGCCATTTTGTTAAAAAAAAAACTTAGTGTTATCAAGAGTCTCAATCAACTCAAGTGATATGTGGATCATGAGATGACTTTTATGATTCATTTTCTTTGTATCATTCTAACTTTTTCTTGTATATATTTTGGTTTCAGAGCTCATGGTGGAAACTTTAAAGCGAAGGGAACAATCTACTTGTCAAATATACGAATGGTCTTTGTTGCAAATAAGCCTGTTGGAAACATTACTGCTTTTGATATGCCATTGGTAGGAACAAGTTACCCTTGTTAGTTGTTTCTTACCTATCTACATTTCATTGCCTTGTTCTTAGAACCTTTGCAAGTTACTTTCTCCTTAATTACTTTTGTTAGCTTGTTGCATATTTTGGGGTGGTTTTTGTTGCCTCTTACCATATGCATTTTTCCTTTTAGTTGCTTATTTTCTCTTACTTGCACTCTGTAGTCAGCTTGATCAATGTGACTTAAGTAAGTTGGTTAGCACTAAACATCCTTGGCCAAATGCCTTCAATACCACTTATTGTACCAGAATTTCTCTTTTTTTTGGTATGGTGGGTTTACTAAATTTTGAGTATGAATGATAATAAGTAAAGTAAAATATTATAATATCAACAAACTCTTACTCTCCTCTCCAATTTGTGATTCAAATCTTCTAGAGTATCAGTAGGTTTGCTTCCTTGTATACCTATTTCCTTAATTGGATCAAGGGAAGGAATTAAACGGCAAATCTATAAATCTAATTTGGGGTGAGGGGCAGCAAAGAGTAATGAATTTATTCCCTAGGAGGGGGAGGATAGAAGTAAGGTTGAAGATATTTGGCCTTGTGAAAAGCTCATTTTACCTTTCTAAAGGAGGCCAAGGCTACATCCTAACTAAGGCTACAACTTGGATGGGTTGGAAAGGTTAGAAGGTTAACGCAATAAACTTGCATATCAATATGTCGTACCTGTGCCAAAGCCGACCCAAGGGTGGGTTAGGCATTCCCCATGGTCAATTCAGGTTCCCAAAGGTTCTTATAGGTTATTAAACAAAACAATAATTCTAAAGCTTAAATATAAACCATATTATGAAATAAGAGATAAAAGAAATATTTTAAAGTTATAAAATAAATCATTAGTTATTAATTTAACATAAATGATTATTCACCTACCCAAACTTCAACTATCAAAAATACTTTAACAATTAAAAAATTTATGAAATCATTAATTATTAATCTAATATAATTATAAATTAAGATATGTTAAGAGTTCTTTCTTATCATTTTTATATTTTTTATATTTTAATAAGTAGTAATAAAACAATATGTAATATAATTATAAATAAATAAATGAATAATATGTAGTGTTCGGGTTTTAGTGGGTTGCTAGACTTCAACTCATGCCAACCCTAATATTTTCAAGTTGGTATTTTTCTAACCCAAACTTGACACTAACCCTTTTAAACCTTGTCCTCGCCTACCTAAGCATCGGGTTAGGCACGGGTTAGGTGACTTCTTCTCTCCCAATTTTTAAGGATCATGTTCCCTCTTTAAGCCTAAGTCAACTCCACTTCTAGGGAGGATGGAAGGTAAGGTAGTAGAAAAAGGATGTGGGTTTTCTTGTTAGATTAGTTTGGAGAATTGTTCAAGTTTCTATTGGAAGGGGTTGAGGATTGGATTTAGGATTGTTGTTAGTGGTTCTCTGCCCATTTGAACCAAGTTTCTCTGCCCATTAACTCTGGTTGAGATAACCCTCGACCATGATGACTGATGAGAGTGAACTAAGCGACTCCATATCAACCAGCTTTGATAGACAATGGTGAAGGTTATGTCTAGAGGAGGTAGAAGACGGTTTACTGTGGAATCCAAAGCTTATGAACTTGTGATTGATGAAGTAGGAGGAAAGCTGAGAGGATGTATTTGGGAGAGATGCAAAGGGTTATCATCTTGGATCAGATTTGGAGATGCAAGTCTCGGTAGTTTGTTGGTAGGAGTGGAGACCTGCTGTAGAGATAGAGATGAGAGTAATTGGTCCCTCGCATGGGAGGAGGAGGGAAGGAAGTATAGATTGGAGCGGTGTACAAATGAGGCGGGTAGATTCATTCTTTGTTCTGTTCGTGATTTGGAGGCAAAAAGTTTTTGCTTAATTTTCCAGAAGGAAATAGGCTATCTGGGGGATGGAATATCTTGGCTAAGAAGCTGAGAGAGGTTGGGGTAGCTCCATTTAGAGGAGTAAAGGATCCTCTTTCTCTTAAGGTGCTGAAGAAGGAAAAGGAGCCTGATCAAAGGTCATATGCGGATGTAGCAAAACTGAGATCGGGGAGACTTGGGATAAGGTTTGGCTGGAAGCGGGAAGGAGGGTGAAGCCTGGTAGATTAGAGCAATTAGGTCGTTGCTTAGTGAGTAGATGGGATAAGGTGGAGACCCATCCCCCTGCGTTGGATTTTCTGAAAAAACTAGGCTGTCCACGCTTGGCTCCTCAAAGGCAAGCTGAACATAGCTGTAATGGGAGGTGGGCTAATACTCTTTGAGTTCGAATTGATTAGTGAGGCCGAGCGTGTTCTTGCTAAAGGGAAGAGAAAGGTTCTAGGCAGTGTATTATTGATGGAAAGATGGCACCCGGAGGTGGGGTGCTTTAGCAATGGAGCTTCTGCTAGCGAGGTTTGGGTGAGAGTGGTAGGTCTTTCCCTTCATTTATGGAATCGAGAAGTGTTTAAGTTGATAGGAGATGGTTGTGGTGGGTTCATTGCTGTGGATAACAAGACGGATTCAATGGCAGAGCTGCAATGGGCTAGAATGTTGGTGAAATCGGCGGGCAGGGACACACCTTCCTCTGTCCAAATTGTGGATGAGATGGGGTGCTTCTCAGTCCAGCTGTGGTGGGAATCACCACCTTGGTTCTCTTAGGTGGTGCCGACGGGAAGTGGCCTCAAGACAGGGGATGCAGTGGCTGTAGAAGGTACAGGGAGTGGGTCTCGTGATGAGTGTAGAGGAGGCGTGCTGGTGAAGGTTGGACAGCCGAAGGAGCAGAGGGGGAGTAGTTGAGCCGCCCTGTGGTAGTTCTTCAAAAGGGGCTTCAGGCTGTCCATATGAATTGGCTGAAAAGGGGCCTGGAGAGGAGGTGACTGATGGAGAAGACAGCTGCGGGATCAAAGTTCGAGGTGGAGGGAAATTAGCAAACCTGGGAGGTTTTAAATCTGGGCCAACAGTTGTTTTTTGGGCTTGATTGGGAGGCCCAAGTCAGGAGCGGGCTTGGAGAGGATGGTATTAAGCCAGACTTTGTGGGAGCCCAGATATTTGGGCCAGATTATGAGCCCAGGCCCATCACGTTAAAAGGATGGGTAATGGGATGCGAGGAGAGGCCTTTCCTCATAAAGGGGTCGATTGTGGGCTGCGAAGGGAGGGCCGACATGGTTTTGAGCCTGAGATGGGAGGGATAAGAGGAAATAGGGCTTCTCCTCGTGCCGAGGCTGGGGGGATGGAGTTTAGGGCTACGACGGAAGCGTCGGGTGGCCAAGTTAAGGAGGACGGGGGGATCGCGTGCTTCCTAGGAGGAGATTGGAGGGATTCTGAGTCTCTAATGGCGAAGGCGAGAGCGCGTTTGACTGAAGAAGCGTTGTCGGCTGAAGCATCCAGGTACGAGCCCGTTACCGATGTTCTTGGGGGGGATCGGGGTCTTCTTCTCTTCTAGTCTTTCTGGGTGCGATCGGGCTATGGTGGTGGGGGGTGTTAGGGGTACGGTAGTCATTGACGAAGGTGTTGGGTTTCAAGCTCCGTTGCGTGCGTGTTGACTGATGGCAGTCCGTGGGAGTCGGGTACAGAGGGGGGAAAGAACAGGGGTTTCAAATCAAAGGAGAGCGAGGATCTGCAGGATGAAGAGGACTAGGGTAGCAGATGGGATGACAGTAGCTTGGCTAAGTTCAGTAAGACTTTGGGATTCTCGACATTTGGCGTTGAAGGGGAAGTCCTTAAATTACTGTTAAGGCTGAAATCAAGGAGGGATCAAGGCAAGAAGAAAGGTATTGCAGGGATGACTAGGTTTGATAGGGAAGTGAAAAAATTGGAATGGTCGATTAATTATGAAGGAGAAGCAGGAAGAAAGGCTTGGATAGAAGAAACGGGGATAGAGCTCTGTGTCTTAAATGAAAATTAAAATCCTATCTTGGAATGTCCGGGGGGTGAATGATAGGAATAAGAGAAGTTCAATTAAGGCCTTAATCAGATCCCATAAAGTGGATTTGGTATGCCTGCAGGAGACTAAAATGTCTCAAACGTCTTTAGGGGTGGTGAGAAGTCTTGGAGTGGGGAGATTTAGATTGGGGAGTTCTGAATGCGAGGGGGGCAGCTGGAGGGGTGTTGGTTTTTTGGGACAAAAGAGTGTTGGAGCTGGAAGGGATGAAGGTGGGTCTTTTCTCCATCTCCTGTCGGTTCAAGAACTATGAAGATGGATTTAATTGGGTTTTTTTCAGGAGTGTATGGCCCTACCTTAAAGAGATATAGAGAGCTGTTTGGGAAGAGCTAGGGGCCATCCCGGACTCTGGAGCGATCTTTGGTGTATCAGAGGTGACTTCAATTTAATCAGATTTCCGAATGAGAGTAGAAGAGGGGGAAGATTGTCTTCTTCAATGAGAAGATTTTCGAAAGTGATTGATGACTTGGATTTGAGGGATCTCCCCCTTCAGGGGGGGTCCATTCACCTGGAGTGGAGGACTGAACAATCAAGCTATGACCAGGATAGACCGTTTCTTGGTGTCGGAGGATTGGGAGGGTCACTTTAAGGGGGCGGTGCAGTGTACTCTTCCTAGGCCTGTGTCCGACCACTTCCCTATTTTATTGGATGGGGGAGAGATTAGAAGAGGTCCAGTTCCTTTCCGTTTTGAAAATATGTGGCTTAAGGAGGAGGGATTTAAGGATCTGTTGAAGAGGTGGTGGCAGAGTCTAAGCTTTAATGGTTCGTTTAGTTTCATCCTTGCTGAGAAGTTGAAGGCTTTGAAGGCTATTCTAAAGTCGTGGAATAAGGATGTTTTTGGGCAGGTGGGTGTCAATAAGAAAGTGGCCCTGGACAAGGTGAATTTCTGGGATGGTCAGGAGAAGCTTCGCCCCTTATCATTGGAGGAATTGGAAGCTAGAAAGGTAGCAAAGGGGGACTTCGAAAAATGGGCTCTAATGGAGGAGATTTCTTGGAGACAAAAATCAAGAGAAGTTTGGCTAAGGGAGGGTGATAGAAACACAGGTTTTTTTTCATAAAATGGCTAACTCCCATAGAAGGAGAAACTGCCTGTCCAAGATTAAAGTTGACGGTGTATGGTTAACAGAGGAGCAGGAGATAAAGAGAGGGGTGGTTAGAGCTTTCAAGGACCAGTTGACTGATCTGGGGGGCTGGCATCCTTCTATGGAAGGTCTGGACTTTAATAGAATTGGAGATGAGGATGTAGCTAGACTGGAGGGGTTTTTTCAGAGGAAGAGGTCCTCAAGGCTCTTTCAGACCTAAACGGGGACAAGGCTTCGGGTCCAGACGACTTCCCCCTTAGGTTTGGCAGTTTTGCTGGGATGTTGTCAAAGAAGAGATCATGGGTTTTTTGTTAGAATTTCATGAGCGCAGCAGATTCGTTAGGAGCCTAAATTCGACCTTCTTGGTCCTAATCCAAAAAAAGCTGGCGCCAAGGACCTTAGAGACTTCAGACCGATCAGTTTGGTGGGCGGATTGTATAAACTGTTGGCAAAAGTGTTAGCCAACAGACTTAAGAAGGTAGTGGGCAAAGTGGTGTCTTCAGTTCAAAACGCTTTTGTTGAAGGAAGACAGATTCTCGATGCTGCCCTTATTGCCAATGAGGCAATAGATTCTTTGTTGAAACGAAACGAGAGTGGGGTGTTATGTAAATTGGACTTAGAGAAGGCATACGATCACATAAATTGGAACTTTCTGCTGTTTGTATTGAAAAGCATGGGATTTGGGGAGAAGTGGACTGGGTGGATCTCCTGTGCATCTCTACAGCAACGTTTTCAGTATTGATCAATGGCACCCCGGAAGGCTACTTCAACAGTTCAAGGGGGCTGCGACAGGGGGACCCCTTATCCCTTTACCTTTTTGTGATAGGAATGGAGGCCCTTAGTAGGCTGATCCATAGAGCAGTGGGGGGAGGGTTCCTATCAGGCTATAGGGTTAATGGAAGGGGTGGGAATGGGGCTTTGGTCTCTCATTGCTGTTTATCGACGACACGTTAGTGTTTTGTGAAGCTTCTGAAGATCAGATGGTCCACTTAAGCTGGTTGTTGATGTGGTTTGAAGCCATATCAGGTTTGAGAATCAACTTGGACAAAAGCGAAATTTTGCCGGTTGGTAGAGTGGAGAATTTGGAGATTTGGCTCTTGAGGCTGACTGTAAAGTGGGCAGGCTGCCTTCTTCTTATTTGGGGATCCCTTTGGGGGCGAATCACAAGTCTGTGGCTGTTTGGGATGGGGTGGAAGAGAGATTTCGGAAACGGCTGGCCTTGTGGAAGAGACAATTTATCTCCAAAGGAGGGGAATTACTCTAATTCGGAGTACATTGTCAAGTATGCCCATATACTTGATGTCTTTACTTCGAATGCCAAGAGTGGTTAGTCTAAGGTTGGAGAAAATTCAAAGGGATTTCTTGTGGGGAGGGGGTGCTTTGGAGAGGAAGCCTCACTTAGTTAATTGGGATACCGTTTGCATGGATAAAAGGAAGGGGGGTTTGGGAGTTAGACGCCTTTCCATCCTTAATAGGGCCCTTCTTTGCAAGTGGAATTGGCGTTTTGCGATTGAAAGGGAGAACTTTTGGAGGCACGTCATTAGTAGGAAGTTCGGGGAGGAAGAAGGGGGTTGGAGTTCTAGAGAAGTTAGGGAGAGTTATGGAGTAGGATTTTGGAAGAAAATAAGGAAGGAAGGTGCCCTTATGCAAAATAAAGTCGCTTTTTTAGTGGGGAATGGTAGAAGGGTAAATTTTGGAAAGATATATGGTGGGGGAACCTCGCCTTATGCAATTCTTATCCCTCTTGTATGCTTTTGCCTCCTCTAAGGAGGCTTGGGTAGAAGAGTTTTGGGACACTTCGGGAGGGGAAGGGGCTTGGAGTCCTAGATTTTCTAGGCCCTTCAATGATTGGGAGGTGGAAGAGGTGGAGAGGCTTCTTTTGGCAATCCGAGGTGCAAGGCTTAGTCCTCTTATGGAAGATAGAATGATGTGGAAGGTGAATTCGAATGGGATTTTTTCAGTCAAATCCTCTATAATGATCTATCTTCAAGAAGAGCTGGTCTTTTCCCTCATGATTTGATTTGGAACCCTAGTGTGCCTTCCAAAGTGAGTTTCTTTGCTTAGGAGGCTTCTTGGGGTAAGGTGCTCACTATGGATCAGCTTAAAAGAGGGGGTGGGCTGTTGCTAACAGATGTTTTCTGTGCTGTGAGGAAGAGGAGTCAATTGATCACATTCTTATACATTGCTCCAAGGCAAGAGCTTTATGGGAATTATTGCTCGCCCTTTTTGGAGTGTGTTGGGTCCTCCCATCTTCGGCTAGAGAGACCCTTATTGAATGGAGGGGCTTTATGTTGGCAAGAAGCATAGAAAGGTGTGGAAGGCAGCCCCGTTGTGCCTTTTTGGGCGATTTGGTTGGAAAGAAACAGGATTGCTTTCGATAATGAGGATTTTTCGGTTCATAGGTTGAAAAATTCTTTTGTTTGTAATCTTTGTGTGGACAAAAACAATTGTAAATGAAGGTTCTCTTACTTTACCTAGTTTATTGATTGGCTAGGCGCTAGATGAGGGTCGGTTTTGTTTTCTCTTTTTTTGTGTGTGCCTTAAGGGCCTTTTGTATACTCCCTGTATGCTATTGGGTTTTCCTCTTGGTGCCCTTTTCTAATATATTTCTGCCTTTGCCTATCAAAAAAAAAATTTAGGATTGTTGTTGAAGGGAGGAAGGTAAGTTGTTCAGAAGGATTGCAAAGAAGGCAAAAGGTGATAAAAGATGGAGTTGGATAGTAATGAAGTTGAGTGTCTTGTTGTGCTCATTTTCACGACTGAAGGAAAAGGAGGTATTTCTTATAATACTAGAAGGTAAAAAAATCTTGAGGGGACGGTCAATTTTAG
>CALNHZ020000723.1:0-15587 GCA_940586395.1 Vitis riparia x Vitis cinerea | reverse complement strand
TGGGATGTTATTTTGATTTTCACGTCTTTCATCTGATCTCGGTGTCTTGTCCCGCCATGAATACGCTATAAGTGGATTTTTCAGGATTGTCGGGAGGAGGAGAAGTGTGTGAGGAAAGTCTTCTTAGATAATTTTTCTTCGTCTTCCCTGTTCTTTCATTATACCGATTGTTCAATATATCTGTATGTTGGGTATGATTTGTTGACTTGATCTATACATTACTGCTTCATTCGAATATGTTCATTATGTTTTGGTTTGTGCGCTTTCGTTTCATTTTTTATTTCTCATTTCTTTCTTTGGGGGTTAGAATAGTGTAATTTCCATTTCTGGTTTTCATCTGATTCTCGGCTTCTTGGCGAGCATTCTCAAGCATATCACTGGATTTTTCAGGTTTCTCGGAAGCAAGAGAAGTTTAAGAGGAAGTACTTCTTATCTAAGTTTACTTCGTATTCCCTTTTGTCTGCTATATCGCAATTTTCATTTTCTGTTATGTGGTTGTATTATTTGTTGATTTGTGTTATTTTTGTGCGCTTTGTTTTTTGTTTTTTGTTGTGATTCTTTTGATTTTGGGTGAGAAGGTCTTGATGTCCTTTTCGTAGCATTTCTCCATGGAATGTTATTTTCCGTTTCTCGTCTTTTCATTTAATGTCGTTTCTTTGCCCCCACAATTTATAACCGTATAACTTCATTTTTTCATGTATTCGGGAGCAGGTGAAGTGTATGAAGAAGTACTTTTTGGTAAGTTTCATCGAATTCTCCCCTATCACATCGTTCGTTGTGTATGTATGTTGGGTATTATTGTTTTGACTTTGTAAGCGTTATAGAATTTATTTAGAAATTTTGATTTCTGTGTTTGTTGTGGGTTTTAGGTGTGACTTTTTATTTGTCATTTATTTGATTGTTTGTGACAAGTATTTGATTTCCTTTGAATTGTGTTTTTCCATGGGATGTTATTTTGATTTTTCGTCTTTTCATCTGATCTCGGTGTCTGTCCACCATTAATAAGCATATAAGTGGATTTTTCAGGATTCTCGGGAGCAGGAGAAGTGTGTGAGGAAAGTCTGCTTAGATAAGTTTTCTTCGTATTCCTGTTTTTCATATACCGAATTGTTCATATATCTCGTGTTTGAGTATGATTTGTTGACTTGATCTCTACACTATTGAATTCATTGCGGATATGTTCATTATGTTTTGTTTGTGCGCTTTACGTTTCATTTTTTATTTTCTTCACTCTTCTTTGTGGGTTAGAATAGTGTAATTTCCATTTCTGGTGTTTTGATCTGATCTCGGCTTCTTTGGCAAGCATTTCTAAGCATATCACTTGATTTTTCAGGTTTCTCGGAAGCAAGAGAGTTTAAGAGGAAGTACTTCTTATCTAATTTACTTCGTATTCCTTTTGTCTGCTATATCGCCAATTTTCATTATCTCTGTTATGTGGTTGTATTATTGTTGATTTGTGTTATTTTTGTGCGCATTTGTTTTTGTTTTCTGTTTGTGATTTCTTTGATTTTAGGTGAGAAGGACTTGGTCCTTTTCGTAGGATTTTTCCATGGAATGTTATTTTCCTTTTCTCGTCTTTCATTTAATGTCGGTTTCTTGTCCACAATTTATAACCGTATAACTTTATTTTTTCAGTTATTCGGGAGCAGATGAAGTGTATCAAGAAGTACTTTTTTTGGGTAAGTTTCATTCGAATTCTCCCATATCACGTCGTTCGTTGTGTCTGTTTTGTTTGGGTATTATTTTTTGACTTTTTGTAAGCGTTATAGAATTTATTTAGAATATTTGATTTCTGTGTTTGGTTGTGGGTTTTTTGTTGTGACTTTTTATTTGTCATTTATTTTATTGTTTGTGACAAGTATTTGATTTCCTTTGAATTGTGTTTTTCCATGGGATTTTATTTTGATTTCTCATCTTTTTCTCTGATCTCGGTGTCTCGTCCCACCATTAATAAGCATATAAGTGGATTTTTCAGGATTCTCGGGGCAGGAGAAGTGTGTGAGGAAGTCTTCTTAGATGAGTTTTCTTCTTATTCCCTGTTCTTTCATATACGGCATTTTCAATATATCTCTTGTGTTTGAGTATGATTTGTTGACTTGATCTATGCATTATTGAATTCATTCCGGATATGTTTCATTATGTTTTGGTTTGTGCGCTTTATGTTTCATTTTTTTTTCATTTCTTTCTTTGTGGGTTAGCTAGTGTGATTTCCATTTCTGGTGTTTTCATCTGATCTCGGCTTCTTTGGCAGCATTTATAAGCATATCACTGGATTTTTAGGTTTCTCGGAAGCAAGAGAAGTTAAGATGAGTACTTCTTTTCTAAGTTTACTTCGTATTCCCTTTTGTCTGCTATTTCGCAATTTTCATTATCTCTGTTATGTGTTGGTATTATTGTTGATTGTGTGTTATTTTTGTGGGCATTTGTTTTTTGTTTTTGTTTTGATTTCATTGATTTTGGGTGAGAAGGACTTGATGTCCTTTTCGTAGCATTTTTCCATGGAATGTTATTTTCCCTTTTCTCGTCTTTTCATTTAATGTCGGTTTCTTCTTTGTCCACAATTTATAACCGTATAACTTCATTTTGTCAGGTTATTCGGGAGCAGATTAGTGTATCAAGAAGTACTTTTTTGGTAAGTTTCATTCGAATTCTCCCATATCACTCGTTCGTTATGTCTGTTATGTTTGGGTATTATTTTTGTTCCTTTATGTAAGCGTCATAGAATTTATTTATAATATTTTTGATTTCTGTGTTTGGTTGTGGGTTTTTATGTGTGACTTTTTATTTGTCATTTGTTTGATTGTTTGTGACAAGTATTTGATTTCCTTTGGATTGGTGTTTTTCCTTGGGATGTTATTTTGGATTTTCTCGTCTTTTCATCTGATCTCCGTGTCTTGTCCCACCATTAATGAGCATATAAGTGGATTTTTCAAGGATTCTCGGGAGCAGCAGAAGTGTGTGAGGAAAGTCGTTTTAGATAAGTTTTTCTTCGTATTCCCTGTTCTTTCAATATACCACATTGTTCAATATATCTGTTGTGTTTGAGTATGATTGTTGACTTGATCTATGCATTATTGAATTCATTTTAAATATGTCTTATGTTGTGGGTTTTGCGCTTTATGTTTCATTTTTTCTTTTTTTTCTCATTTTTTTATTTGTGGGCTAGTGTCAGCCCCTTAGCCACTTGACCCGAATAGGGAGGAAAAGGATCATGGGTAGGCCTTGCACCCATGAGAAACCTAGACAGAGAAGCAGGAAGGTCTGGAGGTTGGTGGTTCCAAACCCCAGAAGATAAGTGAGAAGGCAGAGAGTCAAGTCAGATGGCACCGCGCGCGCACCACGGGCGAGCAGACACGCACCGCGCGCGCACCACGGGCGAGCAGACGCGCACCGCGGGGCGAGCTAGACGTGCACCGCGCGCGCACCGCGAGCGAGCTAGGCGCGCACCAGACACTTGTGGGCTACGAAGTGGGTGCAGATGGGGGCCGAGGGTAATATTGGAAATTATTTTATTATAAATAATTTCCATTATGTCTCCTCAGACATTTTGATGTCTCCTGAGAAACTTTGGAAACGCCCTTATTGCTCTTTAAGGGGGGGTAGGTGACTCAAGGGGGGCGCCAATGGGGATCTTTAGCGCACAAGGGGGCACCATGGCACGGCCTTGGGCGTGCCTAGGACACACGGAAGGCACTCGAGCGCACACCCACATGGGCTCAACGACATGTGAGGGTGCACCCGTGGCCGCAACGGCACGGGCCAGGTGCAGCCTACCTCCTCCCCTCGCAGGCACGAGGGCGCCTAATTCCTTGTGCGGTGAGCCAGCTGAGCAAGCCATGGGCGCAACGCCATGGTCTAGTGGGGCAGCAGCTGACTCGCATCATGATGACATGCCTACTCACAGCACAGGGGCGCAATGCCCTGTGCAACCAAGAAGGGATCAGCCATGGGCGCAATGCCATGGCTCGTTGCTATGGAGCTAGCCGGACAGTGGGCTCAACCATCAGTGTGGGGAAGGCACATTGAAGCACCAGACCTGGTCAAGCTGGTTCGCGCATGCTGCCTAGTCCAAAGAGCCTTGATCAAGGCACGTTGGTGAAGGCACTCGGTCACAAAGCGACACCTTTGGGGGAAGGCAGCAGCTTGTTAGGAGGACTCACCAGCAAGCTGAGGAGATGAGCTCAAGACAAGGTACCTGGTCACTAGTCAGTGGCAGCTAGCTGGAGCATGCAGAGGACCAGGTCAACAAGCAAGCAGTTGGCTGAGGTGCTGAGGCTTGATGCATGGAGGTGGTCCACGAGCAGGCCACAACCTTGGAGGGTGGGTGGTTGTGCAAGGCAGTTCAGGGGCGGTTCCAGCCAGTTGCATAACCACCCAAATTGGCTCCAAGTTTGAATTTTTGAAATTCAAATTGTAACTGCAGCAGTGTCTCTTTTAAAAGGGCACCTGCATCCTTGAGACGGGCAGAGAGGGGGAGAGAATTGTGAGTTAGGATTCTCTGAAAGCTTAGGGGTGTAAGCTTACTCTGACTCAATGGAGAACAAATTTTGTAATCTTGTAGTTGGGAGTTAATAACAAGTTGGGAAGGTTCACGTATCTCTGTTTTCCCTGTTTGGTTTCTTTGCTGTAGCCTAGTTCCTTAATTGGTTGCTTGGTGTTGCTTTGGTTTTCAAAGTGTGCTGGGAAGGAAGGTTGCTAAGGAACAGTCCTTAGCACCGCACATCCAAGGTGAAAAAATTAGGCCAAAATCGAGGGTGTGAACAGCTAGAATAGTGTCATTTCCATTTCTGGTGTTTCATCTGATCTCGGCTTCTTTGGCAAGCATTTCTAAGCATATCACACTGGATTTTCAGGTTTCTCGGAAGCAAGAGAAGTTTAAGAGGAAGTACTTCTATCTAAGTTTACTTCGTATTCCCTTTTGTCCTGCTATTTCGCAATTTTCATTATCTGTGTTGTGTGTTGGTATTATTTGTTGATTTGTGTTAGTTTTTGTGCGCATTTTGTGTTTTGTTTTTGTCTGTGATTTCTTTTGATTTTGTAGTGAGAAGGACTTGATGTCCTTTCGTCGCATTGTTCCATGGAATGTTATTTTCCTTTTCTCGTCTTTCATTTAATGTGGGTTTCCATGCTCACAATTTATAACCGCATAACTACATTTTTTCAGGTATTCGGGAGCAGGTGAAGTGTATGAAGAAGTACTTTTTTGGTAAGTTTCATTCGAATTCTCCTATATCACATCGTTCATTATGTCTGTTATGTTTGGGTATTATTTTTTGACTTTTGTAAGCGTTATAGAAATTTATTTACGAATATTTTGATTTCTGTGTTTGGTTGTGGGTTTTATGTGTGGCTTTCTATTTGTCATTTATTGGATTGTTTGTGACAAGTATTTGATTTCCTTTGAATTGTGTTTTTCCATGGGATGTTATTTTGATTTTCTCGTCTTTTCATGTGATCTCCGTGTCTTGTCCCACCATTAATAAGCATATAAGTGGATTTTTCAGGATTCTCGGGAGCAGGAGAAGTGTGTGAGGAAAGTCTTCTTAGATAAGTTTTCTTCGTATTCCCTGTACTTTCATATACCGTATTGTTCAATATATCTGTTATGTTTGGGTATTATTTGTTGACTTGATCTAGACATTATTGAATTCATTTCGAATACGTTCATTATTTTTGGTTTGTGCGCTTTACGTTTCAGTTTTTTTTCTCATTTCTTTTCTCAGGTTTCTCGGAAAAAAGAGAAGTTTAAGAAGAAAGTACTTCTTATCTAAGTTTACTTCGTATTCCTTTTGTCTGCTATATCGCAATTTCATTATCTCTGTTATTGTTTGGTACTATTTGTTGATTTGTGTTATTTTTTGTGCGCATTGTTTTTTTGTTTTTTGTTGTGATTTCTTTGATTTTGGGTGAGAGGACTTGATGTCCTTTTGGTAGCATTTTTCCATGGAATGTTATTTTCCTTTTCTCGTCTTTTCATTTAATGTCGGTTTCTTTGCCACATTTATAACCGTAATAACTTCATTTTTTCAGGTTATTCGGGAGCAGTGAAGTGTATGAAGAAGTACTTTTTTTGGTAAGTTTCATTCAAATTCTCCCATATCACATCGTTCGTTATGTCGGTATGTTTGGTATTATTTTTTTCCTTTATGTAAGCGTCATAGAATTTATTTAGAATATTTTGATTTCTGTGTTTGGTGTGGGTTTTATGTGTGGCTTTTTATTTGTCATTTTTTTGATTGTTGTGACAAGTATGTGATTTCCTTTGGATTGTGTTTTTCCTTGGATGTTATTTTGATTTTCCTCGTCTTTTCATCTGATCTCCGTGTCTTGTCCCACCATTATGAGCATATAAGTGGATTTTTCAGGATTCCTCCGGGAGCAGCAGAAGTGTGTGAGGAAAGTCTTTTTAGATAAGTTTCTTCGTATTCCCTGTTCTTTCATATACCACATTGTTCAATATATCTGTTGTGTTTGAGTATGATTTGTTGACTTGATCTATGCATTATTGGATTCATTTTAAATATGTTCATTATGTTTTGGTTTGTGCGCGTTACGTTTCATTTTTTTTCTCATTTCTTTCTTGTGGGCTAGAATTGTGTAATTTCCATTTCTGGTGTTTTCCATCTGATCTCGGCTTCTTTGGCAAGCAGTTCTAAGCATATCACTGGATTTTTCAGGTTTCTCGGAAGCAAGAGAAGTTTAAGAGGAAGTACTTCTTATCTAGTTTATTTCGTATTCCCTTTTGTATGTTATTTCGCAATTTTTCATTATCTCTGTTATGTGTTGGTATTATTTGTTGATTTGTGTTATTTTTTGTGCGCATTTGTCTTTTGTTTTTTTGTATGTGATTTCATTGATGTTTAGGTGAGAAGGACTTGATGTCCTTTTCTCGTCTTTTTCATTTAATGTCGGTTTCTTTGCCCACAATTTATTACCGTATAACTACATTTTTTTCAGGTTATTCGGGAGCAGGTGAAGTATATGAAGAAGTACTTTTTTGGTAAGTTTCATTCGAATTCTCCCATATCACATCGTTCGTTATGTCTGTTATGTTTGGGTATTATTTTTTTGACTTTTTGTAAGCGTTATAGAATTTATTTAGAATATTTTGATTTCTGTGTTTGGTTGTGGGTTTTTATTGTGACTTTTTATTTGTCATTTATTTGATTGTTTGTGACAAGTATTTGATTCCTTTGAATTGTGTTTTTCCATGGGATGTTTATGTTGATTTTCTCGTATTTTCATCTGATCTCGGTGTCTCGTCCCACCATTAATAAGCATATAAGTGGATTTTCAGGATTCTCGGGAGCAGGAGGAGTGTGTGAGGAAAGTCTTCTTAGATGAGTTTTCTTCTTATTCCCTGTTCTTTCATATACGGCATTGTTCAATATATCTCTTCTGTTTGAGTATGATTTGTTGACTTGATCTATGCATTATTGAATTCATTCCGGATATGTTCATTATGTTTTGGTTTGTGCGCTTTACGTTTCCATTTTTTTTTGTCATTTCTTTCTTTCTGGGTTGGAATAGTGTGATTTCCATTTCTGGTGTTTTCATCTGATCTCGGCTTCTTGGCAAGCAGTTCTAAGCATATCACTGGATTTTTCAGGTTTCTCGGAAGCAAGAGAATTTTAAAAGGAAGTACTTCTATCTAAGTTTACTTCGTATTCCCTTTTGTCTGCTATATCGCAATTTTCATTATATCTGTTATGTGTTGGTATTATTTGTTGATTTGTGTTTTTTTGTGCGCATTTGTTTTTTGTTTTGTGATTTCTTTGATTTTGGGTTAGAAGAACTTGATGTCCTTTTCGTAGCAATTTTTCCATGGAATGTTATTTAGTCTTTTCTCGTCTTTTCATTTAATGTCGGTTTCTTTGCCCACAATTTATAACCGTATAACTTCATTTCTCATGTTATTCGGGAGCAGGGTGAGTGTATGAAGAAGTACTTTTTTGGTAAGTTTCATTCGAATTCTCCCATATCACATCGTTCGTTATGTCTGTTATGTTTGGGTATTATTTTTGACTTGTTTGTAAGCGTTAAAGAATTTATTTAGAATATTTTGATTTCTGTGTTGGTTGTGGGTTTTATGTGTGACTTTTTATTTGTCATTTATTTGATTGTTTGTGACAAGTATTTGATTTCCTTTGAATTGTGTTTTTCCATGGGATGTTATTTTGATTTTCTCGTTTTTTCATCTGATCTCAGTGTCTCGTCCCACCATTAATAAGCATATAAGTGGATTTTTCAGGATTCTCGGGAGCAGGAGAAGTGTGTGAGGAAAGTCTTCTTAGATAAGTTTTCTTCTTATTCCCTGCTCTTTCAGATACGACATTGTTCAATATATCTCTTGTGTTTGAGTATGATTTGTTGACTTGATCTATGCATTATTGAATTCATTGCGGATATGTTCATTATGTTTTGGTTTGTGCGCTTTACGTTTCATTTTTTTTTCTCATTTCTTTCTTTGTGGGTTAGAATAGTGTAATTTCCATTTCTGGTGTTTTCATCTGATCTCGGCTTCTTTGGGAAGCATTTCTAAGCATATCACTGGATTTTTCAGGTTTCTCGGAAGCAAGAGAAGTTTAATAGGAAGTACTTCTTATCTAAGTTTACTTCGTATTCCCTTTTGTCTGCTATTTCGCAATTTTCATTATCTCTGTTATGTGTTGGTATTATTTGTTGATTTGTGTTATTTTTTTGTGCGCATTTGTGTTTTGTTGTTTGTCTTTTATTTCTTTGATTTATGTGAGAAGGACTTGATGTCTTTTCGTAGCATTTTTCCATGGAATGTTATTTTCCCTTTTCTCGTCTTTTCATTTAATGTCGGTTTCTTGCCCACAATTTATAACCGTAATAACTTCATTTTCTCAGGTTATTTCGGGAGCAGGTGAAGTGTATGAAGAAGTACTTTTTTGGTAAGTTTCATTCGAATTCTCCCATATCACATCGTTCGTTATGTCTGTTATGTTTGGGTATTTTTTTTGACTTTTTGTAAGCGTTAAGAATTTTATTTAGAATATTTTGATTTCTGTGTTTGGTTGTGGGTTTTATATGTGGTGACTTTTTATTTGTCATTTATTTGATTGTTTGTGACAGTATTTGATTTCCTTTGAATTGTGTTTTTTCCATGGGATGTTATTTTGATTTCCTCGTTTTTCATCTGATCTCAGTGTCTCGTCCCACCATTAATAAGCATATAGTGGATTTTTCAGGATTCTCCGGGAGCAGGAGAAGTGTGTGAGGAAAGTCTTCTTAGATAAGTTTTCTTCTTATTCCTGCTCTTTCAGATACGACATTGTTCAATATATCTCTTGTGTTTGAGTATGATTTGTTGACTTGATCTATGCATTATTGACTTCATTCCGGATATGTTCATTATGTTTTGGTTTGTGCGCTTTACGTTTCATTTTTTTTTCTCATTTCTTTCTTGTGGGTTAGAATAGTGTAATTTCCATTTCTGGTGTTTTCATCTGATCTCGGCTTCTTTGGGAAGCATTTCTAAGCATATCACTGGATTTTTCAGGTTTCTCGGAAGCAAGAGAAGTTTAAGAGGAAGTACTTCTTATCTAAGTTTACTTCGTATTCCCTTTGTCTGCTATTTCGCAATTTTCATTATCTCTGTTATGTGTTGGTATTATTTGTTGATTTGTGTTATTTTTTGTGCGCATTTGTGTTTTGTTGTTTTGTCTTTTATTTCTTTGATTTTATGTGAGAAGGACTTGATGTCTTTTTCGTAGCATTTTTCCATGGAATGTTATTTTCCTTTTCTCGTCTTTTCATTTAATGTCGGTTTCTTTGCCCACAATTTATAACCGTATAACTTCATTTTTTCAGGTTATTCGGGAGCAGGTGAAGTGTATGAAGAAGTACTTTTTTGGTAAGTTTCATTCGAATTCTCCCATATCACATCGTTCGTTATGTCTGTTATGTTTGGGTATTATTTTTTGACTTTTTGTAAGCGTTATAGAAATTATTTAGAATATTTTCATTTATGTGTTTGGTTGTGGGTTTTATGTGTGACTTTTTATTTGTCATTTATTTTATTGTTTGTGACAAGTATTTGATTTCCTTTGAATTGTGTTTTCCATGGGATTGTTATTTAGATTTTCTCGTCTTTTTCATCTGATCTCGGTGTCTTGTCCCACCATCAATAAGCATATAAGTGGATTTTTCAGGATTCTCGGGAGCAGGAGAAGTGTGTGAGGAAAGTCTTCTTAGATAAGTTTTCTTCGTATTCCCTGTTTCTTCAATTATACGGATTGTTCAATATATCTGTTATGTTTGGGTATGATTTGTTGACTTGAGCTATTCATTACTGCATTCATTCGAATACGTTCATTATGGTTTGGTTTGTGCGCTTTACGTTTCATTTTTATTTCTCATTTTTCTTTGTGGGTTAGAATAGTGTAATTTCCATTTCTGGTGTTTTCATGATCTCGGCCTCTCTTGGCAAGCATTCTAAGCATATCACTGGATTTTTTCAGGTTTCTCCGGAAGCAAGAGAAGTGTTAAGAGGAAGTACTTCTTATCTAAGTTTACTTCTATTCCCTTTTGTCTGCTATTTCGCAATTTTCATTACCTCTCTTATGTGCTGGTATTATTTGTTGCTTTGTGTATTTTTTGTGCGCGTTTGTGTTTTGTTTTTTGTTTGTGATTTCTTTGATTTTGGGTGAGAAGGACTGATGTCCTTTTAGTTTAGCTTTTCCATGGAATGTTATTTTCTTTTCTCGTATTTCGTTTAATGTGGGTATCTTTGCCCACAATTACCCGTATAACTTAGTTTTTCAGTTTATTCGGGAACAGGTGCCGTGTATGAAAAGTACTATTTTGGTAAGTTTCCATTCGAATTCTCCCTATCACATCGTTCGTTATGTCTGTTATTTTTGGTATTATTTTTGACTTTATGTAAGCGTTTATAGAATTTATTAGAATATTTTGACTTTCAGTGTTTTGTGTTGTTATGTGTGACTTTTTATGTGTCATTTTATTTATTGTTTGTGACAAGTATTTGATTTCCTTTGAATTGTGTTTTTCCATGGGATGTTATTTAGATTTTCTCGTCTTTTCATCTGATCTCGGTGGCCTTGTCACACCATCAATAAGCATATAAGTGGATTTTCAGGATTCTCGGGAGCAGGAGAAGTGTGTGAGGAAAAACCTTCTTAGATAAGTTTTCTTCGTATTCCCTGTTCTTCATATACGTATGTTCAATATATCTGTTATGTTTGGGTATGATTTGTTGACTGATCTATGCATTATTGAATTCATTTCGCATATGTTATATGTTTTGGTTTGTGCGCTTTACGTTTCATTTTTATTTCTCATTTTTTCTTTGGGGTTAGAATAATGTAATTTCCATTTCTGGTGTTTCATCTGATCTCGGCTTCTTTGGAAAGCATTTCTAAGCTTCACTGGATTTTTCAGGTTTCTCGGAAGCAAGAGAAGTTTAAGAGAAGTACTCTTATTAAGTCTAAACTTCGTATTCGTATTCCTCTCTTGTTGCTATTTCGCAATTTTCATTATCTCTATTTTGTTGCTGGTATTATTTGTTGATTTGTGTTATTTTTTGTGCGCATTTGGTATTTTTTGTGCGCATTGTGTGTTTGTTTTTTGTTTGTGATTTCTTTGATTTTGGGGAGCAGGACTTGATGTCCTTTCGTAGCATTTTTCCATGGAATGTTATTTTCCTTTTCTCGTCTGTTCATTTAACGTCGGTTTCTTGGCCCACAATTTATAACGTATAACTTCATCTTTTCAGGTATTCGGGAGCAGGTGAAGTGTATGAAGAAGTACTTTTTGGTAAGTTTCATTCGAATTCTCCCTCACATCGTTCGTATGTATGTTATGTTGTGTATTATTTTTGACTTTTTGTAAGCGTTATAGAAATTATTTAGAAATTTTGATTTCTGTGTTTGGTTGTGGGTTTATGTGTGACTTTTTATTTGTCATTTATTTGATTGTTGTGACAAGTATTTGATTTCTTTTGAATTGTGTTTTTCCATGGGATGTTAGTTTGATTTTCTCGTCTTTTCATCTTCTCCTCGGTGTCTGGTCCCACCATTAATAAGCAATAAGTGGATTTTCAGGATTCTCGGGGAGCAGGAGAAGTGTGTGAGGAAAGTCTTTTTAGATAAATTTTCTTCGTATTCCCTTTTCTTTCATAGACCGAATTGTTCAATATATCTCTTGTGTTTGAGTATGATTTGTTGACTTGATCTATGCACTATTGAATTCATTTCGGATAGTTCATTATGTTTTGGTTTGTGCGCGTTACGTTTCATTTTTTATTTTCATTTCTTTTCCTTTGTGGGTTAGAATAGTGTAATTTCCATTTCTGGTCTTTTCATCTGATCTCGGTTTCTTTGGCAAACATTTTAAGCATATTGCTGGATTTTTCAGGTTTTCGGAAGCAAGAGAAGTTTAAGAGGAAGACTTCTATCTAAGTTTACTTCGTATTCCCTTTTGTCTGCTATTTTGCAATTTCATTATCTCTGTTATGTGTTGGTATTATTTGTTGATTTGTGTTAT
Organism: Vitis riparia x Vitis cinerea; assembly: GCA_940586395.1. Taxonomy (NCBI): domain Eukaryota; kingdom Viridiplantae; phylum Streptophyta; class Magnoliopsida; order Vitales; family Vitaceae; genus Vitis; species Vitis riparia x Vitis cinerea. The sequence goes on along the minus strand of CALNHZ020000723.1, from coordinate 3,056 downwards.
TTTTTGTGCGCATTTTTTGTTGTTTTTTGTTTGTGATTTCTTTGATTTTGGGTGAGAAGGACTTGATGTCCTTTCGCGCATTTTTCCATGAATGTTATTTTCCTTTCTCGTCTTTTTCATTTAATGTCGGTTCTCTGTCCACAATTTATAACCGTATAACTTCATTTTTTTAGGTTATTCGGGCCGATGAAGTGTATCAAGAAGTACTTTTTTGGTAAGTTTTCATTCGAATTCTCCCATCAAATCGTTCGTTATGTCTGTTTGTTTGGGTATTATTTTTTTACTTTTGTAAGCGTTATAGAATTTATTTAGAATATTTTGATTTCTGTGTGTTGGTTGTGGGTTTTATGTGTGACTTTTTATTGTCATTTATTTGATTGTTTGTGACAAGTATTTGATTTCCTTTGAATTGTATTTTCTCGATGGATGTTATTTTGATTTTCTCGTCTTTTCATCTGATCTCCTGTCTCGTGTCCCACCATCAATAAGCATATAAGTGGATTTTCAGGATTCTCGGAGGCAGGAGAAGTGTGGAGGAAAGTCTTCTTAGATAAGTTTTCGTATTCCCTGTTCTTATCATATACGGAATTGTTCAATATATCTGTTATGTTTGGGTATGATTTGTTGACTTGATCTATACATTACTGCATTCATTTCGAATATGTTCATTTATTTGGGTTTGTGCGCTTTACGTTTCATTTTTATTTGTTTTCTTTCTTTGTAGGTTAGACTAGTGTAATTTCCATTTCGGTGTTTTCATCTGATCTCGGCTTCTTTGGCAAGCATTCTAAGCATATCACTGGATTTTCAGGTTTCTCGGAAGCAAGAGAAGTTTAAGAGGAAGTACTTCTTATCTAAGTTTACTTCATATCTTTTGTCTACTATTTCGCAATTTTCGTTATCTCTATTATGTGCTGGTATTATTTGTTGATTTGTGTTATTTTTGTACGCATTTGTGTTTATTTTTTTGTTTGTGATTTCTTGATTTTTGGGTGAGAAGGACCTGATGTCCTTTTCGTAGCATTTTTCCATGGAGTGTTATTTTCCTTTTCTCGTATTTTCATTTAATGGGGTATATTTGCCACAATTATAACCGTAAACTTTTTTTTCAGGTTATTCGGGAACCAGGTGAGTGTATGAAGAAGTACTTTTTTGTAAGTTTTCATTCGAATTCTCCCATATCACATCGTTCGTTATGTCTGTTATTGCTTTGAATATTTTTTGACCTTATGTAAGCGTTATAGAATTTATTAGAATATTTTGATTTCAAGGTTTTGGTTGTTTTGTTTTATGTGTGACTTTTTATTTGTCATTTATTTATTGTTTGTGACAAGTATTTGATTTCTTTTGAATTGTGTTTTTCCATGGGTTGTTATTTTGATTTTTCTCATTTTTCATCTGATCTCGGTGTCTTGTCACACCATCAATAAGCATATAAGTGGATTTTCAAGATGTCGTCGAGAGCAGGAGAAGTGTGTGAGGAAAGTTTCTAGATAAGTTTTCTTCGTATTCCCTGTTCTTTCTTATATACCGTATTGTTCAATATATCTGTTAGTTTGGGTATGATTTGTTGACTTGATCTATACATTATTGAATTCATTTCGTATTGTTCATTATGTTTTGGTTTGTGCGCTTTACGTTTCATTTTTATTTCTCATTCTTTCTTTGTGGGGTAGAATAGTGTAATTTCCATTTCTGGTCTTTTCATCTGATCTCGGCTTCTTTGGCAAGCATTTCTAAGCATATCAGTGGATTTTTCAGGTTTCTCGGAAGCAAGAGAAGTTAAGAGGAAGTACTTCTTATCTAAGTTTACTTCGTATTCCCTTTTGTTCTGCTATTTCGCAATTTTCATTATCTCTATTATGTGGTTGTATTATTTGTTGATTTTGTGTATTTTTTGGCGCATTTGTGTTTTGTTTTTTGTTTGTGATTTCTTTGATTTTGGGTGAGAAGGACTTGATTTCCTTTTGGTAGCATTTTTGCATGGAATGTTATTTTCCTTTTCTCGTCTTTTCATTTAACGTCGGTTTCTTTGCCCACAATTTATAACCGTAAACTTCATTTTTTCAGGTTATTCGGGAGATGGTGAAGTGTATTCGAAGATACTTTTTTTGGTAAGTTTCATTCGAATTCTCCCATATCACATCGTTCGTTATGTATGTTATGTTTGTGTATTATTTTTTGACTTTTTGTAAGCGTTATAGAAATAATTTAAATATTTTGATTCGTGTTTGGTTGTGGGGTTTTATGTGTGACTTTTTATTGTCATTTATTGTTGTTTGTGACAAGTATTTGATTCCTTGAATTGGTTTTCCATGGGATGCTATGTTGATTTTCTCGTCTTTTCATCTGATCTCGGGGTCTCGTCCCACCATTAATAAGCCTATAAGTGGATTTTTCAGGATTTCTCGGAGCAGGAGAAGTGTGTGAGGAAAGTCTTCATAGATAAGTTTTCTTCTTATTCCCTGTTCTTCTCATATACCGTATGTTCATATATCTGTTATGTTTGGGTCTGATTTGTTGACTTGATCTACACATTATGAATCATTTCGTATATGTTCATTATGTTTTGGGTTGTGCGCTTTACGTTTCATTTTTATTTCTCATTTCTTTCTTGTGGGGTAGAATAGTGTAATTTCCATTTCTGGTCTTTTCATCTGATCTCGGCTTCTTTGGCAAGAATTTCTAAGCATATCAGTGGTTTTCGGGTCTCCGGAAGCAAGAGAAGTTTAAGAGGAAGTACTTCTTATCTAAGTTTACTTCGTATTCCCTTTTGTGGCTATTTGCAATTTTTCATTATCTCTATTATGGGGTTGTATTATTTGTTGATTTGTGTTATTTTTGTGGCGCATTTGTGTTTTGTTTTTTGTTGTGATTTCTTTGATTTGGGGTGAGAAGGACTTGATGTCCTTTTGGTAGCATTTTTGCATGGAATGTTATTTTCCTTTTCTCGTCTTTCATTAACGTCGGTTTTCTTTGCCCACAATTATAACCGTATAACTTCATTTTTTTTAGGTTATTCGGGAGATGGTGAAGTGTATGAAGAAGTACTTTTT